>LS487136.1:169238-191362 GCA_900490705.1 Pristionchus arcanus | reverse complement strand
CCCCCCCTCTTCCCCCTTCCTTCTCTCTTCTTCCTCACGCAAGCACCTGCCTACTCTCTGATCGCTATCTTCCTATTGGCTCAACAACTGCAAAGATACACAACACTGAAACACAATCGACTTTCGAAAGTACCTCCTCTGTCGTCTCTCCAGCGACGAAATGGCCGTAGAAACTGTTCTTCAGGGCCTGCAACGAGCTTGTTTTTGTTTGTTTATATAAACAACTCGAATATTTTCAAAACAACAACAACCCACCTTCTTGAACAGATTCTTGCCGAGGATTCGGCGCATCGTGGCAAGGATGGCCTACATAGATTCATTCATTAAGGGGGATTCGGGAGCGATGGAGCAGAATAACAAAGATCATCGATCACTCACTTGATTGTGTTGCACGAGGGGTTTGATGGCACACATTTTGAGAACGACGAGGGCACGAATGAGATCAAGATTCGATTTGGACTGAAACACGAATTCAACTTCACTGATCTTCCCAGATTTCCTTATTTATTGTGTATGAGTTGCATGCTAAACGGTTACCGAAGTCTTCATTCTTAGGTAACCATTATGATCATCCTGAAACCTCGACCAACCTTGAATGCCTCTTTCGTGTTCCTGAAGGTGGGATCAAGAGCGGCGAATTTGTCCTCGATCTCCTTCGCGAATGCAGCATTCACGGGAGCGAATGTGGTGGGAGGAGTGGGAGGAGAGGAGGGAGATGGAGGAGGCTGACCGGAGGCTGGAGGAGATGCCTGAAATACGGCCATAATAATATGTATCATTTAATCGGAGGGAGGGGGCTTAATATTGCGTTATCGTTATATATATTGCACGTTTTGTTCTCGTAGGTAGCTACTGTCCAATCTTGTTTGTTAGGGGGATTAGAGAATGTCATCTAGTTACCATCGTGACCAATTCAGTTGTTGTTTGTCCTATTCTTCGTCACGAGGGGGTCAGTCTATTCGAACCCTCCAAGTATCCCATGATCCCTGTTTACTCGTATGTCCCTCAGTGGAATCCCATGACCGAGGACCAGGAAATGAAGCAGAAACAAATGGTTCCCGGTTCTTGAAGAATCTAGCAAGTAGCTAACTGGTGAACAAATACAATAGAACACCTATTACACACTGTAGAACAGTTGAGATATCGGAGTTTACACTATCCGAATGACTACTGAATCACCCATTGGTGCACAGTGGGAGCTGGCTGAAGAACCTCTAAACTAGTGCCAGTCGGGTGACATAGTGAGTTGATTTTTTCGAACTAAAGCTGTGCAACCAAAATCGGACATGACAAATACAATTTGAAATTTATCTTTTTAACTTTAATAATCAGTCATTATTTGGCCTACCTGAGAAGCGAGAAGTCTCAAGACAGTCGGACTGCGTGACATATGACGACCCGCGACGAGCAACCGCATTTTCCCTTAAATCGTACATTTACAATTATAATTCAATCCCAAAATCGAGTGGAAGAAAGCGGAAGTCGCGTCAGAATCTCAAATTACATTCGTGAAAACGAAGCAAGAATAGGGAAGAAGGGTGATATGGGCGTTGAAACATAGATCCAGCGGGTTATAAATAACAGATTTTGAGAGAGGAGGAAAATGAGACACGGACGAAGAGACGCACAAACGTGAAAAGAGAGTAGAGTAGGAAAAGAGGGAGATGAGGGAATGGAAAGAGGGGGAGGGAGGGAGAGAATGGAGAGGTGAAAAGGGGAAAAGTTGGATGGGGAAGAAGAGAATCTAGACGGCAGTTAGAAGAGAGAAGGAAGAAGGGATAGGGAGAGGGAGGGGGGGATACGTTGTCGGTTCAAATGAGTGTTTGACGCACTCAGAGATGAGGTGCCTTCGGACGGAGAAAGTCATGGAATTGTCTCAGTTTCAGAGGGGCCAAGGGATATGACGTGGTTTTGGGGCATAAAAAGTGGATGAAAGGTGACATTTAGGGTAGGTCAAAGAGTCGAGAAAAGTGTTTCGTCATTCAGAGGCCCTTTCTCTCCCTCTCTAACACTCACACAAATGGCACTGGGGCGCGAGCGCGATGAAAAGATGCAGAAAGAGGGAGGGAAAGAGGGTGAAAAAGATGCAAAGGAGAAGGAAGGAGTGGAGGAATAGGGAGAGGAGATTAGGAACATTCTGGGTGCTGCTGTCACTCCGCGCGCCTAAATGACAGCCGATGCCCTAAGTGCATGCGAACGGCTGGGTTAACCCTTTCCCAACGGGATTTGAAAGCTAGTCCTGAATTTCACGTGCACAACTGATGTTTGATTAGCCCTGCTAGCCAAAAATAACTAAGACAGCCAACAGCCCTGGTAGAACATGTTAAAGTTAAAAATGCAATCGGCATAAACGAAACAGTGCACCTACTGTAATGGGCGGGGCTGATTAGAGATAACCGCGAGGGGCGGGCGAGATTAGCAGAGAAATGGAGATGAATCCCACCGAAAATTAGTCGGGACAACAGATGAAATTTAGAAAATTATGAAAATCACGTTTCATAATTTATTCGATAGTCAACTGGGCCCATGGGAAGGACATAAAACATCGCAAACAATTATCGGAGACAATGCCAAAAGTGGGTGGCTACGCATGCGATAGAAAAAATATAAAACAGCAATAATTGAAAATAGGATAGAATCGATAAATCGTATACTGTGTAAAATATTTCAAAATTCCCGCAAATTTTCCCGACACGAGAAACACGAAATCTTCAGAGCTAGTACGGTAGTTTCCCACATTTCGACGTTTACCAGTATTGGCACATACCTTCCCCCGGCTCTCAACTTTTATTTCCCGGTTTGCATGTCCCTACTTTGTTTTTCACTGTTTTGATTATTTCATCGATTTAAATTATATTTCGCTATATTCTCGCTTATTTTTTGCCCTGAAAGTTAGCTAATCATATCGCACAGGTCTCGGTTCGGTACTGTCTGGTTACCGATTGCATGGTGACGGATGAGCTACCTCGACAGTGAACAAGATCGTTTGAGGTTCGCGGAAGAGCAACAAGACCTCGACGAGGACTTTGACGACAGACTACCCGAAGAACTGGCTGATATCGATTTCATTCACTCGGTGAGATGGACCCATTTCGTTGTAAATATCACTTGAGATGGTTACTCTATGGCTTCCAGCACCTTCCTCTCTCACTTTCTCTTTTAGTTCTGCTTCCATTCTGGCTAAAATTGGTTCATGTTCCATTAAATAGGTCCGGAATGGGCAGACGATCACATCCATTGCCTCACAAACATAACCTTTCCCCTTCCACTCCGGTTCTCCTTCGCGTAGAGACACTTTCTTGTTGTTATTCTCTCGCTTCCATAGCAGCATCATTGCACACTTCTTTTCCAGTTGATTCTCTCCAATCAGTGATCAATTTAAGATCTAAATATGGCTCATCCGGCCTCCGCTATCACATCCCTGATCTCGCCCTTCTTCCACAACGTTTTGGTACGCGAAACAATTGAATGCTTTTTCGTATCTGGCCAACCCGTTCGTTCTAATCAGTTCCCGCTTGCGGTCAGTACAGTATCGAAGCGCTTCAATTGAAGTCCTAACTTGGTCCCCCATTTGTCTTCGGTGTGTCATTGTTGTTCATGTTCATCTGAAAGGGATCAGTCGATCCTCTATCCAGTTAGCTTTGTTGTTTGCTGTTGTCGTGTTGTGTAGTATTCACTAGCGATGCTTCGTAGTAGCCCCTCCCATCTCACTCAAGTAGAATAGTGATGTAGTGACCGTGATATAGGGATGAAAGGGATTCGTGATTACTATCCTCTTGCGGATTTATCTGCAATGAGGCCAGTTGTTACCCATTTCCCCATCCTTACCGTGGCACCCTCGTGTCAGTCTATTGTGAAACTCGCAGCTGTTGTTGTATACGAATCGTGTGTTTTTCCTCAGTTCATGAAATGTTATGCATAACATCGTCTATTCGTATCTCCTGCATCCGTTGAATGCATCTTTCTTCCAGAGTGATCTCACTACTTCCATTCTCATTGGTGACGATGCCGCCTTCGATGCTGAAATCGCCTCCAATCACGATGTCAACAAGGTTCGTCTCCCTTATTTTGTCTCACCCCATTGGTACGATGTAATTCACAAAAAAAAATGTTTTGAGACTCTTGCTGCCAATCCATGTTACTGTGCTATTTCACTTCAAACTACAACTTAACGAAACTTTAACTATACATGTGTTCTTGACACATGATTGTTATGTTTTTAACGATGAATTAACAAATCTTAATCTCAGGTGGATACTAGTGGCTGCGCTCCTCTCCATTACGCTTGTTTCGTCGGAAACACCCACTACATTGACCAGCTCATAGGTAAGTACTCTTTCAGACTCTTCAGAATTAATATAGTCCTTGGTTTGGTAAAACAGTATTCACTATTCTTCAGTGAGGTACGAAACATGGACCTTCATAGTTTCTTTCTCCCCATCCGCAATCCGCTTATCCATTCCTTATCATCCTTATGAACCGTGAATCCATTGACAGATCATGGAGCTCATCCTGATACGAAGGACAGAGAGCGGTGGACTCCACTCCATAGAGCAGTACAGAAGGATAATTACGAAGCTGTTGATAGACTACTCTCAGCAGGTACGGTAGACAGTGAAAAATACGGTAGATATTATTTATCAAAATAAATTTACTTTTGAGTAGTTGAGTCAGGCTAAGTACATCGTTGAAATGTGAGAGGCTGCCTTTAAAAGTAGTCCGTGAAACTAGAATCATGCGCCCAAATTACATTTGAAATTAACTCGTGTTTCTGACGGGTTTGTCTCTCTCGTACTCTGTTTGCGAGAAGAGTCATAGTGGTTGAGAAAGGTAGTCAGAGTCTTTTCCCCTTTCTCATTAAAAGTCTGAAGAGTCCTCATTATAATAATCGAGTGCTTTTCGTTAAGAGTGAATTTTCTCCCCATTCCCATTCCTATGCGTGATTTCAAGACTTGGTGAAACTATCGTAATTACTTGCGGATTACTTTGTATTTTTTCTTTAATTGGAAACTTAACAAAATTACCATTAGGCTTCTTGTTTCTGTTATACTCTGAGGTAGAAACGGCGAATCATCAGTTGTGCTACTTGTCAGTCACGCCCGTCTAATCGATTCTCATCTCCTTGAGGTGCGAATCAGTGGTCATCGTGTAAGATCCAGCAGACTCCTCTACACGTCGCTGCCACTCACAACTCAGTCCAATCTGCCACTCTGTTGTTGTCCCTCAGTCCAGAACATCTCAGTGAGTGGGGAGTTGGAGGGTTGAGGTTTCATGAATGCATCATTAATGGAGAAACTTTGAAAACTCAATAGAATCTCTCCAGTCCTGTAAAAGCATTAATATCTTGATCATATTGTATGTGAGTTATACGGTCGAATTAAGTTCTTACATACAGTACACATGTTAGAATTGCCTGTCGTTCATTTTAATTTTTTTTTAAATGACTAAACCTGTTCAGACAAGACGGACAAGCAAGGGTCGCCCGCTCTTCACCATGCAGCCTACTACAATAATGAATCCTTCGTGAGACTACTCCTCAGCCATAATGCGGACTTCACTTTGAGGTCAGAGGGTTGTACCAATGTGCATTCTTACTGTAGGATGACATTAGCCCGATTAGACAGAGACACAGAGGGTCACAGAGTTAATTTTTGATATTGATTTGCTCAATTACAGAGACAAAGAAGGCCGGAATGCGGCTCATTGGGCAGCAATCGGAGGGCATGACAGGGTGAGGAAATATGAATTATGAAATAGATTCAAACGTGGAAGGGATGGGATTATTTCTCTCTTCCTTTTTCGATATCTCTAAAATAATAACGGTAAGGCACAACGCCTAGAGAGCCTTTTTTTGACCAATTTTACAAGATTAAGAAATTTCCTTAATCTTGGCACTTTCGGGTTTCAGCGGCACAACGTAATCATGTGTGTATTATGAATTTGATATTACGGATGTTCGAGTCAAATTGTAAAACAATTCCAATGCGCAAAATATTCTAAAGTGTATATTACAGATCATGATCATGCTTGGCGAGCAAGGGGCGGATTTGTGTGCGAGAGACAAGAGAGGAAGGACGCCCCTTCACTATGCTGCATTCACAGGAAAGACCGTTGCTATTGGTGAGTATCCTCATTTTATATAGAGTAATGCTGATGATTCGCTAGGACAAAATTATAGAAAATATTATAATTAACTACCAAAAATTAGAGAAAATAATACGATAAATATTGGGGCTACTAGAAATTTTGAAGTATCACTGATTGAGTGGATGTCTAATTTACACTTGCCTGGCAGGTAAACAAATTCTATACTTCCCCTCCTGCAGATTGTCTCCTTCGTCACACGGATCAGCCAATTGATGCACGGGATAACGATGGATTCACTCCCCTTCATTATGCTACGCATACGGGAAACATCAGGGCTATTCGAATGTGAGTGGGGAGGGGGCAACTTGGTGACTTGATGATGCTCCGTGGGTACATGGAGGGCTTGTTCCCCGGTATTCAATGTAGCTCATCCTCTTTTCTCACAACAATTCAAATGGGTCGTTAATGAATAATTTATAATTAGACATGAGTTCCAGTATGTTTATGGTTTCAACTGAGCTATAAAAGTTAAAAAAATTTTGTGACTTTCAATTGTTGGCTGATTAAAAGTGCAAAAACTATAATTTTGAGTTGGTTCATTGAGGTTGGCATTTTTGTGCTCCGATATTCTTACACAAGTGAGAGTTTCTGCCTTTACTCAATGGATCGTTGTCCTGTTGAAAAAATAATAGTATTCCAGCTTCTTCAAGTAGTACGTTTTGTGTTTCAATGAAGTACTGTTAGCTGGCCATTTTTTTACTAGCAATCTGTTCGCTGCACATGTGTATACTTACATTCTTCCATCGTCTATCAATCATGGTTTCGATTTTCAGACTGGTGGACAACGGTGCATCAATCGACTGCGAGGCAGCGGATGGGACGAGTGTGGCACACATTGCTGCTGCCCACACGGAATCAAGTCATGCACTCGATTACTATCTTAGTGTCAGTCTATTATATCGATTACAATACCGTACCATGATCATACCCGATTTCAATCATCAACTAACTTTTTTCAGCTGCTCCCCTCATCCTCGAAGTCAGCCGCAGTGCGAAAGGCAATGAATGCGAGGAGAACGGGCGGATTCACACCCCTCCATCTTGCGTGTGATCAGGTACGGTAATAAGGAAAGAGGAAGGAATTACGGTAGTGCTCTGGGGCTAAAACGTGAATCTGCAGGGTCGAATCAGTCGTGTCGATTCGCTGATAAAGAATGGAGTCGATCCGAACGCCAAAGTAAGTTTCAGTTTCGCTACAATCAAATCAGTTACGGACATATGAATCTTGTGCTTCTTTGATACTACATCTGGCTTTACGCTCATCTAGATTAATATGTAATGAACTTTCACTGACAATAACAATTTTAATTGAAACGATTGATCCGTTGTGCAGGCAGACGGTGACATCCAGCCGATCCACGTTGCAGCTAGGGCAGGCCATCAATTGGTGATCAAGCACCTACTTAAGGACTACAATGTTGATGTTAATGCGTGAGTACTGTAGGATATTGGTTATGAATTGGAATCGATTAGGGTCGTATTGACGTTGATTGAAGTTCACTATTTATGAGGAATCTGTGAAACCTGATCTCACCGTCTTCGTTGATTTTAGTTATCACCTGTTGCAATTGCAGTCAGCTGCGCGACGGAAGCACGGCTCTTCATCTATCGGCCTACCACTCTTACGTTTCAACCGTCAAGTAAGTCATGCATTAATTGGGATATTTCAATGATTACTTCATTCATCATACAAATCTCATGATATCAACAAATGAATGCATAATTCAATTGTTATTCGTATTTATGAAAACTGACTGATTGATGCAGGACGCTGGTTGAGTGTGGGGCAGACGTGCACATCGTGGATAAAAAGCAGAGAACGGCACTCCATCTGGCTGCTGTGAGCACCATCGAACACAAGTGAGGAGGATGGGGGGAGAGGGTGGCAACAAATCTCGTAGTTGCGTTTGGAATAAATCAGTTGAAAGGAATTAGAAGAAAATGTGGAACATGTACTGGATCGGTTTGGCCACAGCAGAAAAATAAAATGTAGTCTAACATTCACTTTCATTCATGAAATTTCTTTGAATACCTAAACTGCGTGTAGATAATTCAAACTTGTGAAATGAATGATTTCAGTGAATTCTGCGTGGAAACTCTTCTGACTGCGGGTTCCGAACCCTCTCCTCACGATGTATATGGAATGACTCCCCTTCACTATGCTGCATCCAAGAGTAGCATACATGTAGTCGAGAAACTACTCAGGTATGACGTGAATTAGGAATACTGATTACCATTCTCTTATCGTAACTATATTCTCAAACCAGAGGTAATTAAATGCCGAAACACGAACGAGACTAGTTACATTGACAGAGCAAACGCGAGTACTGAAGCATTGGATGGGAAGAGACGAACAGCGTTACACCATGCGGTGTGGAGGGCAAAGGGATGCACTCCCGTTGTGCAGGTGAATTATTGCGAGTTATTCGAATGTAATGAGGAGAATTAGTGTTTCGTTAGTTGATGAAGTTCACTGTGATGAAAAATGCCTGATTCCTTGGATACGTATTTCGCACCTAACAACTTATTCGATGTCGGGCCGTGATCCTGTGTTCCAGTGGGTTGGTAACATCTAAGCTTCGGAGCTCGCTCGATTGTTGTAACGCGTCTATTCTCAACAAAAATAATACCAATGCGAGTATTTACAGGCACTCTGTCGTTCTAACGCGAGTCTGATCCAGAAGAAGGACGTCGATGGACTCTTTCCCATTCACTATGCTGCTAGCAGAGGAAACTCAAGTCTCGTACAGTTTGTGAGTCATTATCTATGTTACTGACTAGTTTTCTATACAAAAAGTGATCCAGTAGTTTAAAAAAAACAGAATTTTTCTGATTTTGTATGAAGTATGAATCAAGTTCAATCTCTAAGCTACCCATTGAAACCCTAACCCATCAGCTCTTCGATGGAATGGGAACTCTCGATCTCTCCTCTGGTTCTCCCCTCCATCTCACTCCCCTCCACGTCGCTGCTGCATTCGATCGACTATCCGTTGTCAGAGTACTCGTCAATGCACTCACTGTTAGTTTTTGCTATTTTCCCTAACAATATCTCCAAATGGAATCGAACGGCTCATGATAGAGATGTCTCATTGCACCTGTGTGGCACGAATGTTCCTTCCACGAAATAGTCCAAGAGCATTTTTATCAGACTCAAGCGTCGATGGTTGAACAGGGCACGTGTGTGCTGGCGGATAAAGTGGGATTGGATACAGATACGAAGATGAGGATAGCCATGCACTATGCTATGGAGAGAGGTTAGTTGTGTCGATTAAAGGAGTTAGAGGGTCGCTCGAGACGAAAAGGCGACATTATCGAAAATTTTGGCAAAGAATCAAGCATTTCTAAAGAAGTGCGAGTAGTGTTTCAATGGTACGTTATATCTCGCAGTTACTCTGTGCAATAATTGTTGGTTGAAGGTCAAGTCATAAATAATAATAAATTGTTTCTTTGAGTACGCATTATTTTTTTATTAGCCATTTCTGAAAATAACACGACGTGTAATATAATTCAGGATTCCTTGAATGTGCGAAGGTGTTGTCGTCCGCCTCTAAACACACGATCAAGAAGCAATTGGGATGGTGTGATCATCAGGGACAATCACCCATTCATCTCGCTGCTGCTAATAGGTACGGTAGGAGTTCGGTGGAGCAGGTTCATAACGGGTTACGGTAGTAAAATACGGTATAATGAATACTATTTCAGGCAATCACACTGCATCCAATGGGCGATGTCCGTGACGGATATACTGTACGCAAAGGATAAGATGAGACGGTTAGTTATCATTTTATTAAGAGGAAGTTTCTGAGTCAATGAAAAAATTTGCACTGATCGTTGGCAAAGTGAAAAAAATCGAATTCCTCCAAAATTGGTGGGTGAGTAGTACACACCGAGTGTAGCTCAGCGCCAACTTATTTAGTGATTTGAATCACTCTCCGCAGAATGGCGCGGATTGTTAAAGTGAAACTTAACCGAGCCGAGTTTATCATTTTGCAATGGTTCGAATCGAGTGATAGCTGAAAAAATGCGCAATAATTCGCTGATTATACACACCAAGTTTCATAATGATCGATTGCTTCCTCTTCGAGAAAAATCAGAAAAATTAATTTTTTCAGCAAAAAATGCCTCGTAGCGCGTAAACTTCCTCTTGAAACAACCATTTTTATTCTGTTAATTTAATGCGCATCCATTTATATAGTCACTGTGTTAATATGAACGAAATTTAAAAATACACTCTTTGCGAAAAATTGGAAAATGTTTGTCCGATTTGAAATAAAGTCAGTTCTTGATAGCCAAACTACCGTACCCTAAATCGTTAAAACAGCCCCTGCATATGAAAAAATTTCCCTAGAGATGCACATCAACCATATTCCTCATCTTCTGTGAATTGTTACTTCATTCGCTTCAGTCAGAAGCATTTTTAACGATTTAGTGTACGGTAGTTTGGCAATCAAGAATTGACTTTATTTCAAATCGGTCGAACATTTTCCGATTTTTCGCAAAGAGTGTATTTTTAAATTTCGTTCATATTAACACAGTGACTATATAAATGGATGCGCTTTAAATTAACAGAATAAAAATGGTTGTTTCAAGAGGAAGTTTACGCGCTACGAGACATTTTTTGCTGAAAAAAAATCATTTTTCTGATTTTTCTCGAAGAGGAAGCAACCGATCATTATGAAACTTGGTGTGTATAATCAGCGAATTATTGCGCATTTTTTCAGCTATCACTCGATTCGAACCATTGCGAAATGATAAACTCGGCTGGGTTAAGTTTCACTATAACAATCCGCGCCATACTGCGGAGAGTGATTCAAATCACTAAATAAGTTGGCGCTGAGCTACACTCGATGTGTACTACTCACCCACCAATTTTGGAGGTATTCAATTTTTTTCACTTTGCCAACACATTTTCACTTGAGTCAGATAGTCCCTCTTAATGGCTTTAATGAAGCTCGGATTTGCCTAGTTAAGTGAACAGATTCAACAAACGACTACTGGGTAGAATTGCGCTCTACCTGTGGTATTAGTCACTGGAGGACTCTATTAGCGGATTTCCGTCGGAGTGTCCAAAGCCAATTTGCGGGCGTCTGCCACCATTCGATCTCACCAGTGGTCTAGAGTTATCTCCGATTACAGTACTCCCGCAATGCTTGCGATCACTGCCCGTCTGGACACGGCGACGCTGAATCTGCTCATTGAGAAGACGAAGACTCCAGAGAATCAGAGAGACGCTGCTGGAAGGGGATTCCTCCATCGGTGAGGAATTAGAGGGGTTGAGGGAAGGGAGAATGGGGTTGCATGATTGGAATGTAAGGGGCTGGGGAAAGGAAGTTTGATAATGCCCCCAATGACAATTGGGAAGAAACACTGTGATTTTGAGTTGCAACAGTTCAAATTATACGTGGGTGTCGGGGAATATTGATCTTGCCCCCATACTTCTACTAATATTAATAAGTAATCGTTCAGAGCAGTATTCGTGAAGAATCGTCCGCTCGTTCGCTCTCTGATCGATGGAGGATGCGATCCCAATGAAGCGTATGTTTTGGATTGATTGATTTGTGATTTAGAGTCGAACCCGCAACTTTAGCAGTGATAACTCAATTTCGTAATAAGCTAAAGAGGTACTGCAGCACAAGGTCAGCGGGTTAATTTGGTGAACAAATTAGAATTGTGTATATTTTCAATGATTTGTTGTATTCTCACCCTTTATCATTCGTTCCCTCGATTTCCTGCTATAGGACATTAATGTAGCCAGAGTTCAACAGCATTATGTTTTTATTATTAGAGAAAATGTGTTAAAAATATAATTTGCAGTGACAACAAGGGCGTGACCCCTCTGCACGTCGCAGCTGCTGCAGGCGATCGAGAGATTGTGCAGATACTGGTGAAGGTACGGTAGGGGAAGGAGGAAAGGAGGGATACGGTAGTCAGTTCGTGATTCGGAAGGAACATGGTCAAGTTGAGTCCCACCACACATTAGTGCTCCACGAGTTGTACAAATGGATGGCTGACGGGTGGCCAATCTGTCGCTGAAGGAGAGCGTTTCTTAACAAAATATCATTAAAATTCATCTTGCAGGCTGGCGCTCGACCGAATCGTCTGGATGGAGAGGGACGACTACCGGCTGATTGGGCTGCTGCATATGGAGAGGTACAATAGATGAAGTGTGGTGGTATTGATTTGAAGAAGATTGGAGTTATTCATATGGAAATGAATTTGTTTCTTGGTGCAAATAGATTGATGTTTCACGTGGGAGCGAAGAGGGCTATTCGTAGAGATGATATATATATAGTGTGGCCAACGATTCCGTTTCAAAATAAACAATGTCATTACTCCCCTCTTCAGCTGGAGTCTCTGGAGGTTCTGGCACCCGGTCGTGCTCCCACTGCTCCGCCCCTTTCCCCTTCGTCTGTGAGGAAAATGAGTAGATCAAGAGGAGAAGAAATGATGGAAGAAGAAGAAGAAGAGGATGAGGAAGGAGAGAGAACGGGAGGAGGAGGAGATGATATGGCTGATCAGAGTGAGCAGGGGGATTAGGGTTGTGGGAGGGATATGAAGGGATGAGATGTTGGCAAGACAATAGAATAATGAGTGGAAACGACTATTTGTCACATATTTGATCTAGTCTGTACCTGGTAGATTCGGGTTGTTACAAAGATGCGAATAACTTCTAGATCTAGATACCATGTTCGAGTTGAGTGCGATTCTTTATAAATATGTTTAATGTTATTTCACGAAGTTTTGCCATGCTCAGGCACATCAACTGCAGGCGATTTGAATGAATCGAGAGAGGAAGTGGGAGATGAGGAAGAGAGACCAAAGGAGGAAGGAGGAGAGGAAGGGGAAGGGGAAGAGGAGAAGATGGATCTGGATAATAGTGGAAGCAGTGGTGAGTATTCCCATTGGATAATGTAGATTGAGAGTACGGTAGTCATGTGATACTGTATCAGGTACGGTGCCTGGCTCGGCCGGTCGCTCTCCCGGTTCCATCTCTTCCTCTCGTCCGAATTCGTCCATGCTTCTCTCGCCCAGTGGAGGTAAGTGAGAGACGTGGTCTGTCACTGATCTATAGAAGAAAGGGAGATGATATCAATGCAATTAATGCGTTCCATATTAGTGCCAACGATGAAACGCGGATATGTATGGGTCATGAAATTATTGATATTTCATCACGATCTAAACAATGGGTTATCATATTTTGTGACTGGTTACAGGGAGTAAATTGGAATGTATCAATTCGATCTATCAATGTCGGCTTCTGTAATATGTGTGGAACCGCGAAACTACTTGCCTACCAATCCATCGACTCTCTTCCCATTGCAGTCCCTCCATCATCAGCGACGATCACTCCTGCAGCAATTATGTTGGCAGCAGAGAGAGGTCACGTCGAGTGTCTCGGACATCTACTATCGGTTAGTATTGTTTTATTCGAAGGGAACCTTGATCGTAATTACAAAAGGGCTAACAAAGGGCTTCTTGAGCAGCCAGTGAAACGGAGATGTTATAGGCGGATGATATTTTTGGTCGATTTCGCAAAACAATCGACACAGGGAGTGTGGATGATTTCTTTATGCATTGCTGAAACACAGAGATGACTTGAATTGATATTTTTTTCGAAAACCGGGTTTCATAAATAGAGAATGTCAGTTGGATCCGACACTGGTGCACGAGGTGGACCGAGAGGGACGGACGCCACTCCATCTGGCTGCATTCCATGCACGATTTGATTGTGTAGAGGTGAGGAAGGGGGTTGAAGAAGGTGTCCCACGAATATCTGGCTATCTGAGATCTCGATGCGAGGTGGTGGGTCGCTGTTACTCGATAACACTTTCGAAACTCCCAAGTCACCATTTTTCGTATGAACTGATTTATGATCAATTGGCTTCGTGCCAAGTGACCCTGAAAAGCAGGCAACGAGCGAGAGAGCGTGCGGAAGGAGGAGAGCGCCCCTCTCATTCCTCACTTTGCATAGTCGCTCGCGCGGTTCGTGGGACGTCTTCTTTGAGTAGGGTTTATGGAACGCTGAAAGTTGAACAAATCGGAGTGAGAACCAAGGCTGAATCTTGTCCACCTGGTGAAACGGAAATCGAACTGTTGAGAGAAGCGATGGAGGTGCAAGGTGTTCAATAAATATCCGAAGAGCCATTACTATTCGAATAAATCTCTTGATCATCTCAGATGCTTATAATGGAGGGTGCATCGATCGAAGCAGCTGACTATCTCGGAAGGACGCCTCTCATGCTGGCAGCGATGAAACCACGAGCAATTCCTGTCGTTGGTGAGGAGGGGTTACGGTAGTCATGGGCATACTGTAGGTGGAGTTCGCGTATTGTGTACGGTAGGATTGCAGGTTCGGGATCGGTATTCCCGGGGATGTCTAGAATACCGACTCTCGTGTTTGTCTGTACTCGCTCGCTCGCACGCGCTATTTCTTGCCTCTAATCGTCAAGCGCAAGAGGGGTCGGTAATCCCGATCAGTGGTCGAAAAGTCATGTCAACTGGATTTTGCCGTCGGGCACCTAGGCCTATATTTTCGGATGTTTTCGGGCACATAGACCTAAAATGACCAAAAAATGCTTGCACACTTGGCTAGAACACTTAAAACTTCAACGTTTCGGGCACCTAGACGAAAATTTTGCCCGACTTCGTCGGGCACCTCATGTTGATGTTGACATACTTTTCGACCACTGATCCCGATACCGATCCTGCAACCCTAAGGGGGTACGGTAGCAAGTATCGATCATTCTTTATCCATTTCAGAGCATCTTCTCGACCACGGGGCGGAGATCGGAAAGGCGGATATTGATGGGAACACCGTATTCCATCTCGTATGCGCTGAGAAGTCAGTTTGTTTCGATAGAAAGAGTGAATTAATCAAATTTGGATCGATCTTGCGACTTTGGATAGGTGGTAAAACAAAGATGTCAAAAGTTGAACATACTCCTTCTTTTTCGCAAGAAGTTTTTTTTTCTCGCTACCGGTCTTCAAACAAATTGAAAGCAAGTGATCATTCTGAATTTGGCGAAGCAGTGAAACCAGAACATGGCAAGTCTCGAAGAAATAATATTTGTATTCGGGTGCGAGCTTTCTCTTTCTTTTAAGTTGTATATTTGTAAACACATTGTATTGTGTGCAGGAACGAGGACGCGGCCAAGCTCGTTGTGGGAGTGCTGAAGGAGGTGGACACTCCCGAGGGAAGAGCTGCCATTGCTAATATGAAGAACTCAAAGGGAGAAACGTATGTTGTATTTTCGACCACCTGAAAGAAGGAATATCATTTTGTAAAGAGAGGCAACGCTAACGTAGTGCCGGTGAAACACGGATGTGCGAAGATTGTTTTTTTCTCCGGTAGTCGGCATTGTATCGAAATTTAAAATACAGTCTGACTATGGGGCGCGAATGAAACACAGAATAGATTTGTGAATTGATACCAATCTGTGATAGTGGTGTTGCGTTCCTTATTATATATATAAATATATTATCCTGCTGTGCAATGGTATATTCACGGTATTAGCGATGTAAGTTTAGATTTCATACTCATGTGAACATTGAAACAAGGAACATTGTGGGTGCGAGAAAATAGTTTTTTTTTCGTCAGTGGCTTTATCTACGAATGATCAAGATGTTTTGTCCGGTATGAATATTAGTTCCACTCGAAACTCAAATTTACATAGTGGCTACAATAGATTACAAGTATGCCATTTCTCGTTGATTGCAGTGCCCTTCATCTGATCACGAAGTACGGTCTCGTCTCCTACTACTTCGAATTCGTCCCCTACGCACAGAAGAGCTTCTGGATGAGGGTGAGTGAGAGGGGGGGGAGGAGTGGGGGGGGATACAGGGATAGCGAGTTAAACAATGAAGTAGCTTTGTAAGGCTGTACTAGAGTTTGTAATACGGGGCGGGTAATTCGGACCCGGCCGGGTCGTAGAGAGGGGATGTGAGGAATGAGAATGACCCGGGATAGTTGGAATGAAATAGCGCATTACCCGGGATAGTGGCATTTGATATCGTGGAAACTGGCATCGCAAGCGCAATTAAATCACTGATTTTAGAGTATAAATGCTTAGAGCGCGTTGATTAAACACTATTCACTTCTAGAGGGAGGTTATGTTCCCTTGAAAACTGACTATCATGGGGGAATCGCTTGAATAGAATGCAGCGCCTTTTCAGGCTTTGAGGGGATGAAACCAACTTCAAGCTTAATAAATCGGTTACTAATTAGAGCTGAGCTTCCCTAATCGTCGTTTATTTGTTTTCAAACCTTTTTACGGGCTCCACATTGATGGCAAGTGCATTAGGTAAGCGATTCGCTTTTATTGGAGTCGCATCTGAACATTTTGGCAGCAGAAACCGAACAAAAATAGACCAAATTGGAGCACAAAGAACGTAGAACCTTTAGACCGACCACTCCTGAGCGTTTTGTAAGACGGAAATGAGCCAATCTCACGAGAGCAGTACATTTGCATTTCATTATCCCGGGTCAGAGAGTGAAAGATCCCGGGTCATTTATTTCTCCTCTCCCACTCATTCGTCGATGTCGGGGCCCCGAAGTCCCGGGTAGCGTTACATTACAAACTCTAGGCTGTACGGAGTACCAATGCACTGTAGTTCTTTAGTCGATCATAAACATTATCTCCTTTCTAATAAAAAGAAAAGCAAATGATTCAGGACAACAACAATCGTTTTCCGTTGACGAGTCCGACCGAAGATCAGGTGAGCAATTATTGACAATTATGTCACAGGAGCAGCTTTGTGTTTTATGTTTCAGTCGTAAGCAACTTTTGTATCAACAAATAATACGATGAAGAGTGACGTCAAATTTGTTTCGTGGTCTTCTGTGTTTCATAACGCTTATACGTGGCTGGATATTCAGTGTTACATTGTCTGGTTACAACTAAGTAGCAATGAATAATCAATTTAGGACGTGGCTGACGTGCAGGCGTTTCTTCTTGCCGAGATGACCGAATCGAGCAAGGGAAGAAAGAGCAGTCAGTGCATTTATTATTATTATTATTTTTGTTTTTGTGGCTCCATCGCAACTTTTTTCGGATCGCTCTCGGCCAAAATAGGCAAAAAATACGGGATATTGCATCATCCCTACGTAGTGATGATGAAATTAATTTACATAGTGATGATGAAATTAATTTTTGATTATTTTTTTTTAAATTTTGAGTAGTTTGGTACCAAGCACGATCGATTTGGTAAAGTACCTGACAAAAAAGATGAGCGTGACAGACAGACTCCCATTTAATTAGTTAGCTAGTTAGCTACAAACGGATGGACGGACAGATACTCTGACATTTTAGTACTGAAGAATATTTAAATTTTGCAGTGGAAAGCAATCCGGAATCTCGCAAGGACTCGCACTCAACACAGGACGGAGAAGAGGGTTTCTATTAAAAGAGGTCGACCTTCCATCCTTTCCTTCTATCTGCCCCTCTCCCCCTGTTCTTCCCACTCATTCAGTTTATGATTTCCCTCGATTGTTTATACTATTTTCCGACCTCTGTGTTCGCTGCTTCACTTCTCCTATTCATCAATCCCCTCCGAATCTTCTTACACTCACTGGACATTCAATCTGCTTATCGAGTAGTTATCTCATTAGCAGCTAGTGTTTTGTAGATATATTTTTATTTGTTGTGCTTTCCGATTGTCACTTTCGCCTCTAATCCCCACTTTTTTGTATGTATCTTGCCCCCAATTTCACGATTCCCTTTGAAATACCGTATCCCATCGCTGATTTATCGATTTGTTACTTCTTTTGAGGAACCAGGATAAGTCTCTCGTATACTTCAATTGTCTTCCCAAATCTAATCTCGAACATCTCGAAATCACTCAGATATTATTGATTAATTGATTCGTTATCGTGGTATCGCACACCGTAATCAACATCTCTCTCTCACATTCACATTTTATCCTCCCCCTTCCGGTTACTGTACCTAATCGATATTCACCTGAGATACCGTAACCCATCCGTGTGAATTTCCTCCCGCAATCTCGCCTAATCAGTTATCAATTGACCCAGTTTCGAAATTATTTGCCCCATGATTACTGCCCCTCCCAGTTACTTGTTGGCCTCAGTCGTGTAAATATGTTAGGTATACGGTATCGACTTTGACCGTATACCTTATACAGTATGCCATATTCTCTCCCTTTCCCCGGATTATACTGTACCATCATGAATCCCGATTGCTCATTTTTCCGTATTCCCAGTCTATTCTCCACACCCCTAAAACCCCGTTAATTTACTCACGATGTTTTAACATATTTGTGCAAGAAAACCATGTTCGTTGACGATGGAGTAAAGAAATACAAACTATTTCGTTTGTTTAATTCTCTTCAGCGTTGTCAGTCGCTATGATATTTTATGAGGTGAAAGAGGGTCCTGAGGGGAAGATGAGATTACGGTAGTACGTCGTTCCGATCGATGAGTGGACCTCCCTCGACGTCATCGTCGACTGGAGGAAGGACGGTGGCAAGTACCGTCGAGATCAATATTGAGAGTGTCACTGGACAGAGGTACGGTAGGAGGGAGATATTAGAACATCATCTGAAGCAAGTTTTTGTGAATGCAGAAAGAGGTAGTTGAATTGCGAAACTGTAAACTGCCAAGTTTGGCCAAGAAAATGAGATTGAATTAAGACTCAGTTTTGAATTTTATATTCGAAATCTATCAAGTAGCGAAAATGTTGTGAAGGCACCACTTTATGCAATCAGTGTGATATCAATTCGCCTTGTTTTGGTCTTGATGGGTATGATACTGAAGATATCCATTGCAATTCCGTTCTCTTCAGATGGGTGGAGCGAATGCTGCTGGCTGAGAGTGTGTACGATCTGAAGGAGAGAATATGGAGAAGGACAAAGCTGCCCCCCATGAAGCAGGCATTGGTTAGTCAAGGGGGGGGGGGAATGAATGGGATGAGTGGTAGATTAGTTTTTTTTAACACGGATTCTGATAATAATCCCAGTTGATAGAATTTTTATGTATTCGAATAAGTTGTGAAACACAACAATTGTGTAGCAAACAAATCTGGCATAGTCAAGGGGAAATGGAGTTTGATTGGATCTTCCGTGAAGTATTCTAGAATAACCGAGGATAGCGATTTCAAACCGTAGGTGAAACCTAATTCAGCCACGTTGTGAAAGTTACACACTGATTGCAAAGAAATTACATTGAGACCGTGTGAAAGTATTATATTTCAAGTACGAAGAGATGGAGTGGAATGAAGAGAGCAATTAGGTCGATGTGGTGTGTTTAGTTGTGAAGATAGTTGTCCACTGGGATCGATGGAAAAATCCCTGCTAATCTGCGTTGAAGGCTTTCTAATGAGTAGTGAAACACTACTCAATCGGTTTCCCTCAACCCTAGATGTTGCCTCCCCCCCTCACAATCGTATGCAGGTGTTTCCCTCTACTGCTTACATTAAGACGTGGGCGCAAGTCTATTAATATCCATATCTTAGGTTTGTCTCCCCTGAGAAATGTTGTGATCCTCTCAATTCCCCATTCTCTCTCGCTGTCCAGAATATCTCACCTTATCCATCGTTATCACAAGACTATGCATATTTTGACGTTCCGTCTCTCTCTCTCACTCTCCCTCCAAACACTGTAGCCATAGCAATAGATGGGATGATGAGAGAAGAGAAGAAGACGGGGAGGGATTTTATGAGATAGGAAGAGCCACGTCTCCTCTCTCTTTATATGGTGAAGATTCGTCAGCTTTCTTCCATCTAATTCATCCGATTCCTCGATCCTTTTGTCTTTCTTTTCTCTCTCTCTTTCTCTCTTCCATTTCGTCTTCCCTTTGTTGTCATCAATGCGAAATGAGTTCTTCTGCCTTCTTCCTTTACGCATTTTCAACCTCGTTTTGTTCGCCATATCCTTCCGCTTTACTCGCTGACTCCCCTCTGGTCCTGGTTCAGTCAGGTTTCAGAATGGAACGATATAGTGTAGGGGAGGAGGGGAGGGGATGTAGAAAACGCGACTCGTAAAACAACAACAAGTCCAATTGTGGAAATACGAGTCTTGTTTGATGAAGTCTTTCGACTCTTCCTTCATCATTCTTCCAAATTCGGATGATTGAGTAGTGAGGAAAAGAAGAAGTTGGAGAAGAGTTTCAAAAGGGACTTTGAACTCCTCGCCCTTTCTCTCCTCCATTCACCGGAAACATTTTGTCCCTTCCACCCTCCCCATTTAATGTTCTCCCTCTCTCCCTTTTCCTCGAACTCATCACATATTCATGTACTTGCTCTATGTCTCTTTTTACTTCTTTTTCTTTTTACTCGACCTCTTTCCATCCTAGTAGTTTCGCCGTTTCATTCGACCAATGTTCTGGCTCTCTTCATTTCACATGCTCTATCTTCTTTGTCTGACCAGTGAAAGAGTAGGGGAAAATAAGAGAGTGCGAACCATTATGTTTTAGTTCTTTTCTCTCTTCCATCCATCACTGCCTTTTGTTCGTCTTTCACAACATTTCTGCTTGTGTAAGCTTCTCGACGGACGAATTTCGTGTTATGTAACCAAACCATCGCGCCCTTTTTTGTTAGCACTCATAAATTTCCGGTGCTTCGGAGGCTCTCTTATCTTTTCCTCTTCTCTCTTCCTCTCGTTCCCTTCCATCCTTCCACAGTTTCGGGATTTCCCTCCCATTCTTTATACTGTTTTTGTTTTTGGACCCGACGTCAAAAGACTAAGAGAAATATACGGGGGTCCATCGAGGGTTATTCTCTTTCCTTCCCTTCAAGAAGAATCCCTTGACTTCCCATTGGAACTAGAGCCGATTTCGCCCAGATTTAATGCTTTATTGGGCTTCGTAAGCGTCAGCGATTGGTGATTATGGAAGAGTGTGAGAGATTGGAGAGGCGAGCAAATAAGGAGGGAGGGTTGGGGTGATGTTGTAGCTACCAATGATTTTGTAGGTCCGTACGTAGGAAGGGAAGCCCCGTTAAGGGCTAATCTCTAGTTCTGGGGAGAAAGAGAGAAATTGATTGATGGACTTACGGAAGAACCTGGTGAATCGTGGTTTTAGTGTTGACGTTTAAGTTCTTTATGATTTCAAGTTTTGATTATCGCTCCAGCAATTGTCTGAAAAATAATCAATGATATCCCGTTTGTAGATCTACTCTGGTGCCCTCCTCTCATCAGACAGTGTCTCACTCTCATCAGTGGGAGTGAGAGCTGGCTCCACTCTCAAACTAGTGCTACTCACTCGAGCTGGCCCCGTCCAAGAGCAACCACACGAGGTATGGAATGGGGTTATGATTGTTGTAAGGAATATGGTGGATGAATTTGAAGTATTCCGAAAATCTAGGAAGGTGAAGAACTGGTGAAACGGTGAAACGGTCGTCCGCCTGGTAAAAAATGTCGAAAGACGAATGGAAAAGTTTGATTTTTTAAGCGCGGAAGGTAGCCAAATCAAACGAACACTAATGTTTTGACTGAAGACTGGTAGTTGGGACGATAAGTCACTTGGTAAAAGGTTATGTATATTTCTCAGTCCAGATTCGAGGAGCGAGTAGACATGGTTTATTAGTGACGCTAAGAAAGAATAATCAATCTAATACCAAATTGTCGACTGAAGTGTATTAGGAGGAGCTGCAAGTCACCGGGTGATGAGAGATTATTATTGGAGATGGGACAGTGGATACGTTTGAAGTTGGTTTATAAATAACGAAAGAATAGTTTATTCATGACTAGTACAAGTCTTGCCTAAATAGGCCATGCACATACACCCGTCCACTGGTTTGCATGGAAATGATATCTAATGAGCATCTTGTAAGAGCATTGTTGGGTGTGATCAGTTGCTCAAAGTTGATCTTTGATCTTTCTTTATCATTGAGTATGACCTCTCTCACTCTCTCTTCTTGCAGGCTCGTCGTCGTGCAGCAGCAGCAGCTCCGCCCCCTCGAATGTCGGGCGAGGAAGCAACGAGTCAGAGTGATAGAGAGGGAACCAATGGTGAGCAGGGGAGTTAC
>LS487136.1:118277-165911 GCA_900490705.1 Pristionchus arcanus | reverse complement strand
GGGGGACATCTTTATGAAACGATCAACATTTTCCTAATCAAGGAATCGAATAATAGACAGATTGCCATGACAATTTCTTTGGAGTATGATTCCGGATTGTGATAACCAATCTATGAGGATGTGGTCAAAAGGGGGGGGGGGCATCTTTATGAAACGATCAACATTTTCCAAATCAAAGAATCGAATAATAGTCAGATTGCCATGACAATTTCTTTGGAGTATGTTTCCGGAATGTGAATGAAGGTTTATCAGTGATGCTATCTGACCTCCTTCAATGTGATTTCGGGAGGAACACTTTGTTCCAAAGCAGTGGCCGAAAGACGGTTACAAAACCGCGGTTCCCATCCCTTGGTTCCCAAACGTTCGTTCTGATTCGCACGTTCTATGGTAATTGATTCTCAGACTCACTTTCCATTTCGTGGATTGCCATACCTTTGTTCCATCTTGAGAGTTTCAAAGATCAGATTCCCCAATGAAGAATTGCATTACCATAGATCCAAAATAGGGTTCCCAAAAATGAATTTTGAAGAGAGAAGTTTCAATAGAGAGGTTTTACAACTTTTGTTTCATCACGAAAGTTTTAAGACAGAAATTACAAAACGATAGTTTTATTTTCCAAGTTACTCTTGGTACCCACATCAATAATATCTCGATTGCAGATCTACTCTGGTGGTCTTCTCTCATCAGACAGTGTCTCACTCTCATCAGTGGGAGTGAGAGCTGGCTCCACTCTCAAACTAGTGCTGCTCACTCGAGCCGGCCCTGTCCAAGAGCAACCACACGAGGTTAGAATGAGTTTATGATTGTAGAAGAAAATAATGGAGGATGAATTGAAGTAGTTTCTGGTGAAACAGCCACCTACCGAGTAAAATGCGTTTGAGATGAAAATGTCCAGAAATGCAGGTGGAGAACTAATAAGTCTCTTGTATTTGAGGGTATTGTTGGGCGTGGGCAGTTGCTCTTTGATCTCTCTACATCATTGAGTATGATCTTTCTATCGTTGCAGGCTCGTCGTCGTGCAGCAGCAGCAGCTCCGCCCCCTCGAATGTCGGGCGAGGAAGCGACGAGTCAGAGTGATAGAGAGGGAACCAATGGTGAGGAGGAGAGGGAACAAGGGGATTGGGGTTACGGGGGGTCGGCAGTAGGTGGTGAGGTACATTCGATTTTGATTTAGTATTGTTATCAAAATCAACAATTTTGGTAGAGAAAATGTGCTATTTGAGCGAAATTTTTGCCCAGGCGGATCTGGGTAACAGTGGTTCATTTCTAGGTATTTGATTTAGATAAACTTCGATTCCTTCTTCATATGTAGCTGAACAAATAATTATAGCGAAAATTTGTGTTGGATGAGTCAAATGTGAGTCTAGGTAGATCTGGGTAACATTGGTTGATTACTACCTTTGCTGTTTGGGGCAGTCTTGATTAGAAAGAACTTTGTTGTGCAACAAGTGAATCGATTATTTTTCAAGATGATTTGACTGATCATCTCGATCCTTCTTCAGGTTCATCCTCCCTTCGTCGTGGGGGTCGAAGTAGCACTCGAAGTTCCGCCCCTGAGGACACTTCGGCTAAGGAGAGCAGTGATGGAGAGGAGAGAGAGGAAGGAGAAGAGGAAAGAGAGGCAGGAGAGAGAAGGGTACGGTAGATTACTCTATTCCTTGATACGGTAGTTGACGTAGTAGGAATGTCAGAGCTGATACTATTCTGGTATCTGGCTAATGTTGTTAACAGCCTGTAAAGGTTGCCTATCTCTAGGATTACGGTATCTCGTTCATATATTTTTTTTGTGCCAACCGGGAAGTTACAGTAGTTGACGTAGTAGGAATGGCAAACCGGATGCTATTATTGATATCTGACATATGTTGTTGATATTTTGCAAAGGTCATTCCGATTACGGTATCTTCTTGCAGCTCTCGGAGAGTCTCGGCAGCTGCAGTGGTCGAACGGGTCCACGCAAGCAGCGAACACTCTCACAGTGTACGGTAGTCGGAGGAGGAGGAGGGAGTACGGTAGGACAGTCGATGGAGCAGAATGATGAGAGGAAAGGAGGAGAGAGGGAGAGGTGAGTGGAATCATCGGCTTACTCTCTGATTTTGTCTAGTCATATCGTCGGTTAGAGAAGCGAGAGAGCTATAAAAGAGAGGGATTTGTGATGCAGTATGGCTTCAGCAATCAGGATGAGTGAGTGGGATGATGAGTTGAGGAAAAGCTCGGTATATAATATCGATATTCAGAGCTCAGTCCGCCTCAACGGCCTCTGCAGCTGCAGCACAGACGACGCTGCAGCTGGCTGCAAATTCACTGCTGCAGCTGAAACAGGATGAAAATGAGGAACCCCATGGAGATGGTAAGTGAAGATATGATTTGTGACTAGGAATGTTGCGGTTTCATAGTTTAGTGAGATCGAGTTTATGAGCGATGATTGTTACTGGTGATGGAGTAGTTTAAAAAAGGAAGATGGTTACGCCGAATCAAAATCAATTTTTCCTCCATCAGCATCTCGCGAGCCGGACGATCTCTCGCTGTCAGAAATGAGCAGTGGAGTCATCATCTGCGATCTCAGCAACGAATTCAGAAAGCTCAAGGTACGGTAGCATTGGGGTACGGTATTCTAGAGGCAGCGGAGTACGGTAGTGTGGATGCAGCAAAGTCATTTGTGCAGGTGAAGCGTCGTCATCACACGTCATCTGGGCCGGCGGGCGGAGTGAATGGAGGGATGGGAGGAAGGAATCATCTGCCCCCGTTGTCGGCCAGAAGAGCGAGGTACGGCAGGCACTTGATGGACTACTGAAATAGAGAAAGACATATTGTTGTTGCAGTGCAAGAGTTTTATGAGGTTGCAATTCCCATAGACAGTAGGTTGAACATTTCGAGTCTTACATTCAGAAAAATCAAATAGTCAAGGATAAGGATAGGGAATTGTTATACATTTTCGCACTAGGAAGATTGCAGCTTCATTGAATTGTATAGCGAAATCTTATTGATGGAGTGTGATATGATGAACTAATCGAAATAAATAAAGACAATTATTTTTGTTTGTAGTATAGTTGCGGCTTCCGCCAGTTGTCTTAGGCAATCGATATTCGCGAGGCTAGTGATTGTACCATCGTTATGTTTAAAAATCGTTCAGATCAAAGCCGCGCGTTACAGCAGCAGTGAGTCACGAGGCGACGTCGAGTGATGATGAGAGCCATGAGAGGTACGGTAGGATTAGGGGGGAGGTATGGTAATCAGGGTAAATGTAATTTAAAACAAGGTTTTCAATCTCACATGGTGAATTTATGCGTCTGATATGTGGTATATTCACGAGCTCTGGGAGTTGGTGATGTGACTAGGGGTTTCTCCATAACACAAGTAAAGTATGCATTATTGTGCAGGACCGACAGCTCTCCGAACGGTGCGCCCGCAGCCGCAGCGTGGAGCTGCAGCACAGCCGCAGCTGTTGCAGCTAGCAGCAGACGAGCTGCTCAAGCTGTACGACAACCGAGACATGTGAGTAGTATAGGAGGGACGAATAGGGGGAAACTAGGGAAGTTGGAGATGCAGGGGATGGACAAGATGCGTAGGAGTCTGTTAAAATCAGTGAATTATTACCGTATTTACAAAAATAAATAAAAAATCAATTTGCAATAAATTGCAGATGAACTCACGTCAGATGCTCGCACGGTGCGCAGTCTGTGCAGGGAAGCTGCAGTCGGCATTCGTGTGCAGGTGAGGAAAGAGAGAGGGGAGATGGGATATTGGAGAGGCGAATCCGTGTCTCAGTGGTTGTGCAAGAATTATGATGAGATTAGCGCTTGATTCGGTCACAGAAATTATAACAAATAATTCCCGGTGAATTGGTGTTCGTGAGGTATCACATATTTCGATTTGCGTGACGGGACTGATAAACGCCAAGTCTTGATCAACTTCTAAAATGGAATTCTCTCCAGATGCGGTAAAGCCCTTTGCGGTCGTCATCGTGCGAGTGCCCTTCATGGCTGCAGCAAGTCTGCAGCAGCTGCAGCTTCTTCCTCGACTCGCTCCCGACCAATTGCTGCCCAGTTCAGTGATTGATGCAGCAACAACCGTCGAGTGAGAAGAATCCAGTGTTTTGATTATCATGTACCACCATCATCATTGTCATTATTATTCCTGTACCCTATCGTAGTTTGTGGTGAAACTCATCCAGACTGCGTAACCGAGCATTGACAAGAATTGGTTGTGCCAAAAGTGGAAAGGACTGAGAGTGGGTGTTCTCTGGTTACGGTAAGTGATCATAGTTCATCCACAATCAGTCCCATCTCGACTTACCAGACCATCCCTGTCCTCGGTTCGCGGTCTTGAGCGGATACCGTATCCCCGTTGTTTGCACTGTAAGCAATATCGATCCTCTTTTGCATTGTCACAAAGAATGCGAGCTTTACTGTGTGAGCTTTCTAAGCCTGTTCACAAACATAATAATTTAGCTTATAATTAAGTACTGTTTCACCGCGAATTCCCCCTAATGTCAAATACGGTAGTTAGTTCCCAAATACACCGAGTATTGTCTGAAATCGCACCCATAATTCCTTTGCAAAGAAGTTCTATGTTATGCTCCCTCGGTTATATTAGTGACATAATAACACGTGAAGTAAATTTTAAAATGAATTGACTTGAATTTATCGACATTCGATAACTACAAATTGATCAAAGACGGGAGAAAAGCTCGATAACCTGTAGCTACACAGGGAAATTTGGATGAAAACACTCGGAAATACAAAGAATTCGAGAAAATATCTTGAAAGACCTGCTTGGTTGTTTTCAAAATCTGCCTAGACTGATTTGTATTCAGTTCGCGATGAAGTGAAAGAATGAAATTGGCAGAATATAGAAGAAATGACGAATTGAGATGGGCAGAGACGTCGAAAAGACTGTCGATCAGAGAAGTAAGGAGATATTTGATTGGGATAAGAGGGAAGGAAGGAGCTGAGTTGACTAGGGGAGGCAATCGGAAGGGATCAGGGGAATGATCCGGGTGTCTTGAGACTACCAATAACAACGGGAACAATTACATCGAATCGTTCCAGATCGAGTTTGAAGAAGTACGAGACGGTGATCAGACCATCCGCCTGAAAGGAATTAAGAGTGAATTTCGAAAATGGATAAAATCAAAGATTGCCTGACCTGAACAGAAGTGGGCGGAAGTCCTTCGGGAATGCAGAATTCGACCTCTTTTGTCTCTGGTCCATTACACTCCTGACCCTTGCATGTACCCTGCGAACACTGAGAGTGATTATGAGCAAGAGGGAAGGGGGATGAAGATCACTCAGTGCATCACGACGATTTTTACTAGATACCACTATTCTGGTACTGTCACAATGAAGAATTCGCCTCTTCATTTCGCGATGTTTTTTTTCGTAATTCTGACAAGTGAATCAGTACAGCGAATGAAGAGGCGAATTAGTCATGTTGAAGGCCCTATTTTGAATATGACAGTAACTAAAAGGTAGTTGTCTCACATGGGATTCAACGGCGACGGTGAATGTTTTCCTGTCAACCATCAGAGGATCGAAGCGGGCCGTAGAGACGAAATCGATCTGAAGAGTTATGTGAAGAGTTGTGAGAAGATATTCGGAATACATGATAGGCCTAATTGTGGGGAAATTGTCTGACCTGCTGACACAATGATATCAACACGCACTCGTGCTTCTCTTTCCGTCGTAATCGCCTTCTGAAAATATATGCAATATTATTTATTTTAATGTTATTATTCGAGACTTATTTGAGTTCCACTGCATCCCAAGCAAATAAATCAGAGCCCGAGGCTCTCGCTATTCTCAATGTCACTGGGTCGAAATTCATTTCGCCCTTTGAAGTTGCCGACACGCGTCAAACCCATTGAAAATGATCACCGTTTCCGCTTCTTTTTCCGATTCTCGATGGACAGAGATATTCGGGTCGTTTCACCTGCAAGGATTCTGATTACTTACTAGCAACTGAATTCCCGACTGAATTCAGGTTTTCTAACCCCCTTACCAGGCAGCAATCCAGTCTCCGCTATCCGCATACTCGCAGCGAGATAACGCTTGCGTAGACCACAGCACGTTGAGATCTAAAAAAAAGCACTTTTCTGGGCATCATGGCATCTCCTTACGTCTTCCTCCTCCGCTGTGATTGCGGGATCTCGTAGATGGGGAGCATCTAGATTGAGAAGGGAGAACACACGGAATTCCTTCTCTGCAATCATTTAGTGAACACGGCGAATGAATAGAAAAAGTCCGTATCTTCCCGACCTATTACAGTCACTTACAGGAAATAAATGTTTGTATTTGACGGAGATATTGAGAGAACTAGACTCGAAGATGAGATGGAATTCGTTTCTTACCAGCAACCAGCTGTGTTCCTCCATTATCGGGCAGATCGAGTACGGCAGTGCACATGTATCGAATCGATCCATGTTGTTCCCTTTCGATGGAGGAGAGAACGTCCAATGGAAGCTGAATGGATCAGATTGAATGTTGTTGAAACCCCTTTATTCTGGAAGATTACATAATGCACATAAAATGATTGATGTCTGTTGTCGACGATAGTGAGGGTAGAGAGGCAAAGAGTTTCGATATTCATATTTTTTCGATATTCGTTGCAACTTTCGAAGTGCATAATTCCCAGTGGCTAAAAATTGAAGAGTGCATTCATTCTTCACTCTCTCAGTCACTTCTTCACGTCTGCCCGAATAGCCACAAGTTTCACTCTTCTTTTCTCTCTCTCTGGGGGAAACGAATGGAAGAGAATGTTAAGAGAGTACAAGCATGTCAATGAATGCAAAAGGAGAAATTGACTTGGAAAGGGCAGTTCAATAGTTCGTTATTTTTGGTAGCCTCCATCGTCTTCGTTAGTTGATTCACTCACTTTAATCTCGAATGGAATGCAGTGTTGACCCTCGTGCAGTCGAAAACTGTCGTTGCAATGGTCCACGATCACCCTTGAATCATGAACATTTCAGATGAAAATTTTCAAAATTTGAGAAATTTCGACATCATCTCAATCTTTGATGATTCTTACATGGTTAGATCGACGAACTCATCCAACACGATGTGTCTACTTTCGTACACGAGATCCGATGATTTGTTCCGCCAACCTGTCTCCACCGTTCCTGAAGGATGCACAATTAGATGAGGAAAGCGAAAAGTGAAAATGAAATTGAACGTACCCGATAACCTAACATGCAACGAGCCGACGCGTACTCGTCGAGCTGCGTGCACCTCGATCTGACCCTGAAGATTGAACATTATTCTATAGATAGAAGTTATTGCTGACTGAACTAATCAGGGAAATGAACAAACCTGGACAGACTGCCCTGCGTAGTATGGTTCATTGGTGCTACCTCGATCCAGAATGAGATCGAACTTGTCGATTCTCATGCTGAGAGGCGATTCTGCAATGGGATTCGTTCATGACATTCATTGATATTGGTCGTCTAATGTGCCTTAGATGAGTTATAAGGTGGCCTATTAGGTGAGCAATGCCATCTCAAAGGGGAAGGATCTCCTTACATGTTCCTTCTCAGTTGATTGCTCTCTGCTTCTTCGGCAGTCGATCATCATCGGAAGAACGAACCACGAAGAGTGGAGAGAAGAGAAGAAGGAGGGAGGAGAATCTGATGGATTGAGATTATAGGGTTGTCCGAATAAAGAATACGTCTCTTCATCCATCACTGATTAGAGTGGCGAGAGATCATGCAGAATGAAGAGACGAATTCTTTCATTCAGTCTAGATAATATATAGTTGGTCTAGACAAGTTAATTGAGACAAAATAATAGCAGATTGTACGATGATGCTAAGGATTCTTTGAAGCAAACGTGAAAGAATGGGTCTAGAAACAGGAGAATGACGTATTATGAAAAAAGTTGTTGTTCGCAATCAATAGAAAACGAGCGCGCCCTCAGGCAAAAAGCGTCAAAATAATGAGGAATGAGACTGTGAGAGGGGCCAGACCAAAAATATGAAGTGAAGTATTCCATAGATGAAAGTAGTGGAATAATGGAATGAACAAAAATGAGAAGAAATATAGCTCTTGAAACAATATTGGGATAGTTTTGAATTTACCTTTTAGCTAGCGAAGTCGAGATTCACAGAATCATGAAGATTGTTGATGAACGCAGACGATATGATTTATCTGAAGATATTTCTATCACTATTATCAAAGAAAGAGTACCGCGGCACAATAACCGAAAGGAATTCCAGGATGAATTTGAATGGGAAATAGGATGAGAATTGCTGTCAACTCCAGTTCGTAAGCTGAGAAAGACAGGGAAGGGAGAAGAGAAGACAAGGGAAGTCAATCCTAATTGCATCCCTTTCCCTTTTCCTACTCAGAGATACTAAGAAAATGATGCAGTCTAATGGGAAGGATACCATTTGGGAGACGAAGGGACTAGTCGAGTTAGTCGACAGAGCATTCACGAATTAGATAGAAAAGTTAGGAAGAAAGGGAGAAACCTGAGATATCTCAACTGATGTTCATTTGTCAGTAGAGTGAGAAGGAGAAAAGAGAAGTGAAAAAGGTCGTTTGAATTATGACTTGAGAATCCTCTTCGAAATCACTTAGAATTGGAGAAGCACCTGACTCGACTCTCTCTATTTTCCATACTCTCTCATCGTCTTTGACTGGCGAGAGATAAAGGAAAACGAAGAGAATGGGCGAAGAATGCTCGAAAGCTCATCAATCTCATCTCATTCAGATGGAATTTTCAGCGAGGAAATTCAACTTGAGATCTCATTTTCGAAATGTTCGAGTGCATTTCATGCAGAAAACTTCTCGAAGTAGAGAAAGAGCATGAATCCTTTCCTTTTTTGTAGTCATCTCTCTCCATTTCTTTGTCTTTCTTCCTTCCGAAGGGAAAGATGAGGATGAACGATAAGAGAAGATTCCCAATGAGCAAGACAAAAAAATGAGAAAACAAGTGATCGAATGTGGAATCATGAAAATGTGCGAATGGTTGCTGTGAGGATGCAAAGTTCTACAAAAAAAGATAACAAAACATAACTCGTCTATGAATTTGATTCGAAAAAAACGTCAGTGCATGCAAAAAAGAAAACTGAAAAAAAATTGTTTACGTTCAAAATCTGGTTGGAGAAAAAAAGTTGGTATGCAGCAACAAATAGATTACGCTTGAAATACGCTGAGATTAGGGTATCAGGCGGGGTCTCTTTCTCCTTCCTCCCTGGTCCGCAGGACCAAACCTTTTCCATTCGGTCGTAGCGCATTGAAAACAATAGGGAAGTAGGAAGAGATGGGAGATGAAAGTGAAGGACCAAATTGGGACTGCAGCTCTCCTTCATCAAAATGTGCTGCACTACAGTACTCTTCGTGGTACTGTAGAGGACTACTACCTAGTCCCATAGTACATTGGAATTGCGGATCTCTTGCGCAGCTTATAAACGAGGATGGATAGACATGCTCGTCACAGGGGGAGGAGGAAGGAGGGGAAGTCAGAGATAGCATTGCCCCCTCTCCCCTGGCCTCCTCCTTCCCCCCTCCATCGACCCCATCCAGAAGAAGAAGAGAAGGAGCATGTAACCATCGGTCCCATGAGAGGAATGAGAGTCAAAGGATAAGCAGAGAGAATAGAAAGAGAAGAAGAAGACTGAGAGTGAGAAGAGAAAGAGATACCAACTTGTTAGGGCAATCTTTATTACTACGTGAAAAACAATGGGTCTATCACGCAAATCAAATTGATTCTATTCTGCTGTTATTCCGTGAATTTTAGACTCTGGAGATGCAATCCGTTAGTGCAAAACAGTTAGTCAGCGTTTATCAAACACAACACAAATTAATTTCATCGATCGGTTTCGGTTTCTCGCAGGGAAGGGAGGGATACGGTAGGGATTACGGTAGATCATCTAGCTGTGTCACACATCGATCGATTAGTCTTCTCTGCCTTCTTCTCAGCTTCAATCACAGCCTTCCTTCGCTTCACTCGACGAGCGTAGAATATCGCCAGAACCTGTATTATTTATTTAAATTAATTTTCAAAAATAATAATTTTACCAACCTGAATTCCGATGGCAAACGTAGTGTAGATGATGAAAAGCGCTATCCGAAGTCCTATCGATTGCTGCAAAATTAACATTTCCGGATGCATTTCAAAAACTGAAGTTTTGAAAAAAAATGAGCTTACATTGGAAGGGAGAGCGAGCGGCAGAGTGTAGGAGAGATCGTTGAAGAATTTACCATCCGTCTTATTCAGTGGACCACGAGCAGTGGAAAATGCGAGAGTCGAGCACTCACTGATATGAGAATCAATTACCCGATAATTCATGAATTCATCTGTGCTACTTCCACTCTACTCAACTCACTTTTCTCTACAGCAACAGCTGAACTCGTACAGTACTGCCTTCGTCTCGTTGTGCGACCGACCTGAATGATTCTTGGTCCTACAACGAAAGGTAGATACGGTAACCATCAAATATCGATTGCCGATGGCAGTGCGTGCAGTCGGCCGTAGCCTTGGGCGGAAGAGCGCATCCCGCAACGAATTTGAGGTCTGAAGGAGTACTGTAGATACCGTAACCATCGTTCGATACATACAAGGCGGTGCGGTCGCGCTGCGGTCGTGAAAGATGGTGTGGACGCACACTTCGCCATTAGCCGTTTGACAGCGCGACCAAGGCGAAGTCGACTGCAGAGAGGACTGGTTCGATTTCTACCCGGTGCGAGATCTCTTTTGCGTCAATCTTACCTCCTTATGATTGATGGATACATTTCCTGCCCGGCAACTGATCCCCTCTCCTAATGGAAACAAGACTGTAGCTACGAGAAGAGCAAGCATCGACCATTCAATCAAACGAAGAGATGCTAAGATGAGAGATTATTACCTAATTTCAATAATTTGTCAGGTAAATCGAGTTCGAACGAGAATGAACTCGATCTCTTCCCTCCCTCATTTCTATTCTTCGCTCTCTCGCAAGGCGGTTCCTTCCGTCATTCGCACTCGTCTTGTGTAAAAGGTATCGTACTCACCGGATTCCATTCGAGACCAATCAATCGATTACAGTACCTTTCATCTACGGTAATGGCATCGGCATCTATCTACCTCCACGACGGCAACTACCGTGACGAGAACGCACGTCGCACGCCAGGACTGCACTGCTCCAGGTAGTGTGTGCTATCGAAAGGCGACGTTTCCTAAACGTCACCTCGTGTGCACCACCAGCACAACCCCTTTCTAGAATCACACCCGATGATCGTTCGGGAAGACCACGAGTTCGTTTGGTCACGCAGGGCGAAGAGGTAGTGTACCAAAGGAGACGACGTTTCCTAAACGTCGCCTCACGACATGCACTCAACACCACACATTTCAGACGGTCATCCAGGGCACGGACATTCCCACGTCGCCTGTTAGATCATTTCGCGAGGATGGAAACGATATGTGAGAGATTGATCGTTGATCTCTGATCTTTGATCTTTAATCTCAGGAGTTTTCTCGATGATATCGCTCTCCTTCGTCGTGGTTACATCAACAAATCGTCCACCAAGAGAAATTCCCCCAACGGGCAAGTTGATCTTTGATCTCTGGAATATTTGATCTTTGACCTTTACAGCACAGCAGCTTCTGAGCCGATCCAGTCGAACGATCGGTAGGTTTCAAGAAGAAACAAATCACAGAACTTCCGTACTACCGCCATCTTAACATCGAAATGCAATCAATAACCAATATCGATGCAAATTCAATTACAAAACTGCACGTTCGCTCCACTCTTCCCTCACTTTCTTCATTTATCCATTTATTCCCTCTTCTTTCGTTCATCTCGTGTGGTTGTCTACAGTATGGCTGCCGCAGTCGACGATTCCCAAACGTACCGTTCTCACCATGACACCATTTCCTCTTTCACAGGGATGGGGAACTGTAGTCCACCGTAGTAGGATGGTAGTAGGTGGTACGGTAGTTTACAGTCCAACCATACTGTATTCTTCATTCCTACAGTATCTCTTCCAGTCCTATCACTCTTGCTGAATTGGAATCTCGTGGACTGAATATCAATGGCAAGATAGTATACACTCTTCCAAGAGGAACCAAGTATTCGAGGTATCCTCGACTACCGTAATCCATTCTACCGTATTCTTCTCTTCAGCAAATCCCGTCCTCCCTTGGCACCGGCTGATTCATCTTCTACTTCCCGGTCCTGGATTCCTTCCACTTCCGGCTCTGATGCAAGTGTCGCTGCACTCGTCAATGAATCCAAGGTAGTGTGCCCATCGGAGACGACGATTACTAAACGTCGCCTCCGATACACCACGCAATTTCAGAAGCCTACCGTGAAGACTGGAGATCTGCAGCGTCTTCCGGATGGAACGATTGTGGAGAAGATTGCACTGGGCAAGGAAAGAGTACGGTAGGTTCACTCGATTGGACGATCGAGGAATGACTTTAATATTCAGATACAACATAGAAACAAACAATCGTATCACGACTGTGGAGAAGGGAAGAAGGGTACGTTATATCGATTGATTACTGTATCTATTCTACCGTATTCTCTTCAGGGTTCAGTGATCTTCTCTACTCTGAAGGGACAATAAAGAATAATTTCTATTCTAAGAAGAGACTCTTTTGTCTCTTCCATTCCTCCCTCTTCGTAGTGATAAATCGGAAATAAAGCTTAATTTCCGTGCATGATCTTTGGTCTTTACATTATAATACACACCTTACTAGACCAAGCCACCTTACTAGACCAAGCTCTAGACGAGGAAGTACTCTGTAACTATATTATCACAAGTGTGTAGCTCATCCGAAGATAACTGTAAACTATTTTTTTCAATTCAATTTGCGATTCAATTTGAATAGAGATGATTCCAATGTCCATTTTCCTTCGTATTTCATCTTCCATCCCCTCATTATGCTCTCTTACTATCATTTGTAGTGGTCGGATGTCGTATTGGACTGTGCTGTTCGATGCCTACGATAGAGAGGTAACCATTGCAATGACTTCCATTGATTACCAGATACGCTAGATAAACTCTTGTTTCTCCTGTACGTAAATGATAGGGTTCATATAGTTTTTTGTTGCATGAAAATGTTCCTGTTGAATACAATTGTGCTCATTCATATCGTGAAGGCGGTGATACGATAATAAATACTTATTTTACCGCGCTTTCCTGTACAAACTTCTAGGTGAATTTATCTTCGAGATTGATGCGAACCCGGCTCAACTAGAATCATTCTCGTTTAGGATTCAACCGCAAATCAGAAGGATGCAGCGTTCAAATCAATCTACGAATTGATATACAAATTCGAAGGCGATGGTGTACGAATAGAGGTGGGAATTCTGATAATCGCCCATTCTTTCAATTCAAAATTCCGTCTCAATATTAAACAAAAAATATTATTACAATTCGGTTTGTAATAATTGCAGATACCGGAAGAGGTGTGTGTGCGAATGGTCGACATGTGCTGCAGCGTCATCGGACGACATGCTGTGACGAACGAAGTGGTGTCTGGTAAGTTGATCTTTGATCTTCATATTTGAACTGCGATTTGTTTTTTCAGGTCTCGAGAATTGGGAAATTGCGATGATGATGGAAGGATGTCTCTCCCGCACTCGAAGAGCTGCTGCCGAGACATCAGTGAGTGATCTTTGATCTATCGAATATTACAGCACTTCGATGATTACCGCAAACTTTTATCGCGGTAATCGGGCCGTATAGTCTCTTTCTCAATGAGATCCGGCGTGACAGAGCCGTAGAATGAGAGAACCGTAGAATAGAAAGGACCACACGTTTATTGCAGCCGGCAATCAATCTCGTCATCAATGAGGATGGAATGATGGACTGGATCTGCGAAGGGATCGAGAGTGAAGACGAGCACGAGCACACGTTAGTTGATTGATCTTTGATCTCTAGTGAACTTTGATCTCTATGCCTTTAACTCCGCAGTTCACCATCTTCGTGTTCAGAAATTCAGCAGAGCTTTTTATAAAATTGACCAACATAATTAATATTTTTGTCTTTTTACGATTAAAAATGATAGAACTAACATTTGGCAATTTTGTTTCTTCACCTTTTAAGCGAGTTCGCTTACCTACTCGTGAAGATCTTCGACCTTGCAACGGAATGGGATCGAATGACGTTGTGTGTTCGCCATCCGAATCGCTGCCATAAAGCCGCCGTGAGTTAATAATAATAATTTATCTACGCCCGAAGTTTTTTTTTTAGTTATTGGCACTTCCCAAGGGTCAATTAGATCAATTAGTTTACAATTAGATCCTCTTCATTATCTACGAAATTTTACACATTACATTAGAATGACAGTAAAACTCAGGTATCACCATAAGTGACGATTTATCCAAAGTAGATTATAGTCACGAAATAAGTCTGTATGATACTATTTGTTTCTGTCACGAGATAAATTTATTTTAGTCAATTTGTCAGAGAAATTTTGGTCTGAGCAATCGTCGACATAATTGAGCGGTTCAATGCAAAACAAATTTGTTTAAATTAATAATTGCAGTACCTTATCCTCACTCGACACGCTGTTCTATGGGGAGATTACTTCAATTCAGTGGAGATGGCAGGTTTCCTTGCAATGGTGAGTGAAGAGATTAGTATATCCATTATCATATTTAAAAAAAATTGCGGTCCATGGTTGCTTTCCAATGTGGCTATTTTTTCCCATAACTCTCCATGCTGGCATCTGAATTTCTTCATGGAAAAGAATGATATCTAATCAAGTGGAATTGTGTATGTTCCTTGCAGGAACCAATTCGATTCGCCCGATTGGTATCGAAGTGGACGGAAAGGAACTACGACCGCAACGGTTAGTTATTTATGATCGCTTATAATCCCCCAATCTACCCATATTCAAAGTACTTCTATCACAGTGGATTCTCTCGTCCTTGAAAAAATAACAATTTATTATAATAAATAATGAAGTGCATCCTTTTCTAAGTGTGCACCGTGGTCATCTATGTTCTGGAAGCATCCCTCGAATCGCCCAAGACATTGGAAATTCTCCTTGGATACAGTATGTACTCTATTAATAGCTATTAATAAGCTATTTTGGACTGTTTAAAGTATTATTTGAATATCAAAGTTCCAAGATGATTGCAGGACTTCTCTGGGTGGCTCGTCACTACTCCCTCACAACGAATGCATTCCAGGGAAGTGTCGAAGCTGCTCATGTATTCACAAAGTAATCTCCTACATTATTTCTTCTAATTTAATTTTCCGGATTCTTTAACTAGAAGTGGTTATGCAATCCTAGATAATAATTTTGAAAGTGAGCCTTTCAGAATTCTGGATAAATTCCCTGGATGGAAGAGACAATTCCGTGAATGGACAAAGGATGGAGTTGAGGGCAATCCTACCGCAGACTTGGGACGATCCATAACTCCCAAGTAGTGTTTCACTACATATTAAATTTAAAATACCAGATGTATCAGGAATTGTCATAACTTACGTCTATACAAAAATGTATCTGTTTTTAATGGTTCATGGACACAGTAAAACATGAGTTAATGAGGTGGAAATATACGTCAGGATCGCGACGCCAGGAGTGGACTTCGTCTGGTATGATGAAGATGAAGACAATTTCTGAGAGATGAGCCAATTGACGACCGAGAAGATTTACTTGTCCTGGCATTCAACTAATCGATAAACATGCTATCTGAATCAATTTTTTCCAACATGATCCATGAAGTAATGAAAAATGCGAGAATCTGGCCTAAAACAGTTTGATCCATCCGTTTCATGTCATCCTTTGTCTTCTCCTCATTCTCTCTTCTTCTTCCTCTTCCTCTTCACCCCCCACTGTGATCTATCGATATTGATTCTTATCTCTCTCAAAGGGAGGCGGGGAAGAGGGAGGGATTCGTGTGCCCTCAGGGTCAATCTGCTACTCATCCACACTATTCTGTCCTCTCTTTCCATCTCCTCTCTCTGACCAACGATAGATCCCAATGAATGAAGAGAGTGCTCGATTATGGTTGTACCTCGTTGGCTCTTTTGTTCCAACTAGTTGCTCTGTGATGGGAAGGTAACGAGAGAGTGTGTGAACCGGAGAGAGTTCCTGGCAAATTATGTAAATTACTCTCGTCCACAGACCACACACCTGAATGGGTCCAGGGGAACTATTAGAGACAGCCGGGCCGCCTCGATTTAGGCCAATGACTTGCTTTTTTTCTTTTTTTCTTCATTTCTTGCTGTATGCTTCTGTTGTTTCCTAAATTCTGTTTCGTTACCTACTGTTGTCAACCCATTCCTGTCCAAATCTCACAGTAATACCATCATCATCCCATTGACTGGCCCATTCCCATCCCCATGTGGCTCCCTCCCATCTCTCCTCCCATTCGAACACTCTTCTCCCTCACTCCATCCGCAATAACCCCTTGATGAGCTCCCATAACTCTCCCGACGGGGGGACAAAAATGCATTACCCTAACGGTCTGGCGCCTCTCTTGCGCCTCTTCTCTCTCTTGGCACTGAAAAGTCTTGAAGAGTCCTCGAGATTTCATGATGAAGAGCCTCGAAATCTCTGGCAGAAATGTCGGAGTGCCTTTGAGTTCTTGGAACGAAAGAGATAGATGGAAGATGACTCTTCTCCATTCTATCGGCTCTTCTTCTAAAGAGCAGATTCGTCTCTTCTCATTTCCTCTTTGTATGCGAGAAACAGAGCAGTCTAGAGCACGATTGAGAATCTCATTCCCTTGTCTTCTCTTCATTCTTCAGTCTTCTCTTCATCGGATGAATAGATCGAGTCTGCTTCTCTTCCCTATTCTCGGAACTGGCGATGAGCCTGTCACATTTCATTCCTTTCTGCTTCATTTTTCACCGGGTTCCATGCCCCTCGTCTCTCTTGATTTCACACACTCTCTACCCTTCTCTTTCCTCTCTTCTCTCTCCTGAACCCGAACGTTGTCTAGTCTCTTGTCAATTTTTCCTCGCAGCGTTCGAGTGGCGGGAAATTGATAGAGGGTCGCGCTTCTCTCGATTGAAGAGAGGGAGGGAATACTCTCCGGGGAATGGAACTCGCGCCTCCCTTCCCTGCCAAATATCCCCGCAGAAGAACAGACATAACCAAGAGTTCCTCCTTTATACCGTATCTCAGGATTCTAGAATGAAGAATACATCTCTTCATTCTGAGCGTTCTTTCTGTTAGACCACGCGTAAAATTGCAACACATTTGTCATTGTGACAGCCCTAATCGCTCACATTTGTTTTCTAATTTAGCAAGGGGAATAGGCCCCATTCCTCCTAGGAAAGAGGCTTCCCAGAGCAGTTTTTTCTTCAGATTTCAATCTCTCATGAAAACAGATCGTTTATCAGACGCTTAGATACATTTTTCACCTCTTTCTCCTCACTTCTCTTCACTCTTCATCTTCCACTCTATCGAACTCCTCCTCTTCATTCATTTCTTCATTATTTCCCCGCACAGCAAAAGAACTCATAAACACCCGCCGGATGTTGTTATAATATTCCCTCCCTCGCAAGAGTGAGCATTATCATTGGATAGATCGACATGAAAAATCAGTCTCTTTCCTTCTTCTTTCTCTAGATTACTGAAAACATCAACTTATCTAGGAGATATTGGAGATCATTGATGAGTACCTTCATCTCTCAGTTTTTTGGACGCTAATTTCCCCTTTCTCGTCTCCATGGTTGCCCAAACGACTGAAAGAGAGAGGGAAGGATGAGTGCAGTTTCTTTACGTTTTACTAATCTCGTCTACGAATTGTTTATCATAATCCCTCTTGAATAGGTAGTATCTTGCCTCTCTTCTCTCTAATTATTGAATTGATGGAGTAAGTGGAAGAAGGAGTAAAGAGGGAGTAGATATGCTCTCTAGTACGGGCTTCCGAATGAGATATCTCCCTTCCTTCCCTCTCTCCCCTTCCACACACGGGATCCATATTTGCAAACATCCCCTCCTTCCCAGTCTCTCCCTCCCTTCCCTCCCTCTTTCTCTCTCTATGTTTCTTTAGCCGTCCTCTGAATTCATTGAGAGAGCACGCATCCTACGTGGAGACAGCAGTCTTGTCAACAACTGCCTCTGGATCGACCCCTCTGGTCTGCATCTAATATTTTGTGATTCTTCTTGATCAGATTAGAGGTACTGTAGTGAATGGTCCTCTCGATTGACTACTATCCATTCTTCTATTGTGGTTGTCTCTGCAGTCCGATAGAGGGATACAAATCACCGGCGTATCACTCATATTTTTCTTGCGCGTTTGTTGTTGTTTTCGTGTATTCGGTTGTTAGTATCTGGAGATGTTTTCTCTCGGTCGTTTCGCATTCTTTCTTCCCTTGTGTGCGCCCCTTCGAAACAGCGACGGGTCCAATCCAATTTGTCTATTCATTCTCTCTGAGGATGCCATCGTCTCTCGTACCTCAAAATAGAGGAGACAGAAGGGAGGGGGGGTTGCAGAATGTTGTCATGTAAGAGGAGAAGTTGGTGTTGCTCCTCTCATGCTCTGCTTCACTCAATCTCAACGAGAGAAAGAGAGGCCAATCGAAGAAGTTCCTCCCAGTCTCTTTCCCAACTTCTCACTTCAGTATCTCTCTCTCTTTCCTTCCACAGTCAGCCTTCATTCCTTCCATTTCTTCTGTCCAATTCAGTCTTCTTCTTCCATTCAATCTCCTCTTTTGTCTTCGCAGCAAATCAGCCAGAAAGTCGGCCCCCAACAAACATTTTCAATCCAATTTTTGGTGTCGTCTGCTAATGGAGTTATAGAGAATTATCTCGGTGGTCTCTTGTTTCATCCCCTCCCCTCCCCTTCTCTTACCCAATCTCTCTATGTACCCTCTAGTCCAGATGCAATCACCAATTCATATCCCTCCCCTCTCTCAGATTCGAGTCTCTAATTACCTCCTAAGGCGGAATAGTAGACCGTCTAAGGGGAGGAAAGGGGAAGGGGCAATCGTCCCGTTAGATTCTCTCCCTCAGAAGCCTCTCCCTCTCTCGTGGAAACACAATAGGTGTTGTCCTCTCCTTCCTTGGCTACTCTTTCCTTTTCTCTTCCTTTGACCAGTACTAAGGTACTCTCCCCCGTATCAGATTCAGCTCTTTTCGTGTGAAATCTCACACTGAAAATGGAGATCTCGTATCTGATTTCACGGGTCTCATGGACTAAATCCTTCTCAACTCTATTCACACTGAGCAGTAAACGTTCCCAGATTCTCCTCCTCCTTCTCTCTCGGGAGTAATTCAAGTGGATAAAAAGTTCATCTTTCGAACACTCGTGCTCACTTAATCAACTTCATTCCTCAATCCTCAGGGCATTGCAAAAATAGACTACTGTAGCCTCTCTCTCTCTCTCCATCAACATTCGAAATGGCCCGTTTTGTGTCTTCCAACTTGGGGTCATTCGGTGTCCCTCTTACTCTCCTCCTTCCTCCTACTCTCTCACTCTCTCTGATCAGTGAGAGATCAGAGTAAAGTGAGAGAGTGTTCATGCTTTTCATCTCGTTTCTCAGGCAGTAAACAACTAGTCGTCAGTCCATGTGCAGTCTCTCAATTGAGTTGAGAGAGGGGAGAGGAAATAGAGGAAGAGAGAAGAAGAGAGGAGTCTCGAATCAGAGACAACGACAAAAGGAGAAGATGGCCAGTGACTGACCTGCAGCAATACTCTCACTCTCTCAATTCCCAATGCTCTATTCCTTTGTCTGATAGGCTAGAGAGCACTGTGATTGAAGAGGGTCATTGCTTTGTACCATACGTTTTCGCATCCCTATCAGTCCTTGCTCAATTCGAACCTTGCAACCCCTACAGAGTGGATGGATACGATAGCCAGACTAGTGGGAAACGGTGTGCACTGTTTGTCGTGTACTCTCTTCGATGGCCACTTGTACCATCCCCCTGTCTCCCCCCTCTCCCTCCCTCCCTCCCTCTCCCCCTTCTAAACTGCCGATCTGAATCTGTCTGTTGATGCATTCCCTCTCTCTCAAGTGAGATGCCACTCTCTCTCTCTTGGGTAAGGAGTTGAACATTCCTTCTCTTCTCCTTCCACAGTACCGAACTCTTCTCTTTGTGCTCATCCGATGCCAATTTCTCTTTATCTTCTCATCTTTCCACACGTTTTCTTTGTTTCGGAGCAATTGCGCAAGAGGAAGGAAAGAGTTTAGACCCCATTTACGGCAATTGGTTCCACACTAGGGTCAGGGTGAAGAATCCGTCTCTTCATTTTGAGTACTCTCCCGTCACTCTGACTGGTAAGAGAGTATGAATAATGAAGAGACGGATTCTTCAGCCTGACAGCCCTATTCTACACGTAGTCCGATCCCACAAAGGGATCGAGGACCATCAAAAACGTATGGTTCCCCTACTCCTCCCTTCCACTCCTTAAAGGAGGTGTACCACGAATATCTAGCTAACTGAGTTCTCAATGTGAGATGGTGGGCCACGGTTACCCGATCACAATTTCGAAACTCCCATGTTTTCAATTTTCGTTTGAACTGAGATATGAGCATTTGGCTGCATTCCAAGTGACCCTGAAGATCCGGCAACGAGCGAGAGAGTATGCAAAATGAGGAGAGCGCGCCCTCTCATTCCTCACTTTGCATAGTCACCCGCTCGGTTCGTGCCTCTCCTTCTTTAATCCCCATGTTCTCTTCAGCAACCTTGAGGCGACTGGAGGGGTCAGGCCAATAAACAGTAGATCGGATCTACCATCCCGGGAGTATAATTGTTCCCACTCATACATGAATAAGATGTGACCGTATGGGATCATTCCGGAAGTTCGGCCCTTTACCCCTTTCTGTACTGTCGCCCATAGGGTTGTGATGAATCCGTCTCTTCATTCTGCGTACTATCACGTCACTCTGACCGTGAAGAGAATAGGAGGAATGAAAGATTCTTCACCCAGACAATCCTAGTCACCACCTACCTCGAGGACACCTGTGCTTACTTTGCATAGTTGGCATGAAACTCGACCCAGTAGTCCATTAGAATACTCAATACTGAACAAACATCGGAAATTGTCATTATCATCTATCGTTTATCACTAGATATGACGATATCTCCGTCATCTCTCTATTCCCTTGTGTCCCTTCATCCTCCTCTCTTTCTCTTTATTTTCCTCTCTTCAATATTGAATTTCATTTTCTCTTCATAGTCTCTTCATTTCTCACGCGTTCTCTTGTTTCCCATCTGGTCAACTTTCGAGAGAGGTTTCATCTCTTTCAGAATGAGAAAATTCATCATTGCTGCAGCACTTGCAGCAGTCGCCCTGTCGTTGCGACCGAAAGAGAAGTGAGGGAATTTAATATTGTCCATGATTCGCCCTTTCCTCACTCCTCTTAGAGAAAGCTAATGAGAAAAGACTTCCTAGAATTGCAAACCCTAGAAAAGAGATAATGGTGCTATTTAGAAGGCAAACAAGCAAATTATTTTCAATATTGCAGAGATATCGATGGTCGTACTCTGATTGACTTGGCTGACGTGGGAGATTCGTGTGCAGATTCGTATACTGGATACGCTATTGTCGATGGATCACTGGAGAGGTGAGAATGGATCATTATGATCCCGGAACTTCTCCGTTTTTTGGCCCGATCTACGACCGCTCCGAATGTGAAGGAGATAGGGAAAGAGAATGATAGGGATGGAATACTCTGTGAGGAAAGGCAAAAACAATAGAGAAGTGCTCTGATCCCTTTACAATTACTTCCACCGAAGTGATACTCTTGCAACAGAGTAGAATACGAGTAATGCATTGGTAACTACGCCCTTTCTCTTTCACTTCCCTCCTCTCCTCAAATTGAATGGCTTCATTTTCAGATGCGAAAACTTCACTTCGATTCAAATGGGAGGAAAGGGAGGCCAGGGAAGCAAGGCGTATGAAGAATACAAGTGCAAACATCTCAGAGGTAAGATAATTTTTTTAGTTGAGTAAATTTTCGAGAAAATTTTCCAAAGCCTCAAAAATGAAAAAAAGCGATTTTTAAAATCATTCTTTCAGCTCACGGCGAAATAAAGAGCGGCAAGTGCGTGTGCAAAGGAAGTTGGAAGGTACGGTCGTCTGTCTTTTACTAAATCTGTGAAAATCGAGTATTTTCAATTGCGTGTGCGCTTTCTGAAGAATACTAAACATCTCCTTCAGGGTCCTGCCTGCAATGACTACGATGGATGCCCCGTCGATAGGCCATCTCTTCATGCCGGATCGTACGTTCCACTTTAATCTTTGATCTCTAATGGTTCAACAATGATGTTTGATCTCTCAGATGCTCTAAGAGTGGCTGCGCTCACGATGGAATCATGGCCATTGGAACGAAGCATCTCGAGTGCATCTGCAAGGTTCGATCTTTACTAACTTTTCCGAATCTGTTCAATTTCCTATTGCGTGAGGTGTTTCTGCTGATTCCCAAGCACACCACTTCAGGATCAATGGGACGGTCGACACTGCGAGAGACAAGCCTGCTGGAGACTCACTGACAAGGGTACGGTCTCTTCTTTTCCCTTGATCTATCTATCTCCTTCTCTGATCAGTGAGAGAGTATGGGAATTGAAGAGAGTTCTTCTTCTCTCAGGTCACGACAAGAGATACAGAAACGGAAAGGATGGAAAGTGCGAGTGCGGAACCCACTTCGAGGTATACCAAAACATCATTTTTGTCCATTTTCCATTGCGTGTTGCCTTTCTGCCGATTCCCAATACACCACGGCCTTCCAGGGCGAGAACTGCTCCGTGGTCAAATCGTGTGAGAAGAATGGCAAGCTGGAGAACGGAGTGTGAGTTTCATTCTGCATTTTATTTTTTTATCACTTTTGCATTGCGTGAGGCGTTACTGTCGTTTACCAAATGTGCTTCAGATGCGTGTGTGCCGAGGGATTCGGAGGCGAGACTTGCGAACGAAAGTGCGCTCCTGGACATGTCACGTCAGTTATTTTAAGAATTTTATCTAATGATCGGAAATTTGTTGGAAATCTACGTTATAAGTAGCGTAGAACCGCTGTAGAATGCTTCATAGATATTTTTTGTTAATAAGGTAGCCATTTCAGTTGCTCAACTAACACAATCTTCTCTGCACTTCTCGCCTTGACTACAGTATTCGCTCGATTCTTCTAGATTACCCGTTCAGTTCTCGATAGTTCAGAATACCGTAGTACGTAGCACTCGCTCCTTTCATTCAAATCGCTTTCATTCTCCCTTCTAGAGCGATGCAAGATCTGTTATACCCGTGACTGTCTTTTACAGAGTTTCCCGTAAGCCACGCCCACTTTTTATCAAAAATTAACTCAAATTTGCTTTTATCCGATAGCTTCGAATGCCCTTGACGCTTTCACAATGTGATTTTCATCGATCCATAGGCGATTTCAATCATTTTCATTCAATAATCTTACAAAAACACCGACGCAATCGTTTTCTATTGAGAAGACGCAAATGAGAGACAATTTCTCTAACTCTCTCATTTCCGAGTGCACTCTCGTCTTCTCTGACGCATGAGAATTCGATTCCCAAATGGCAGATATTCAATGTTGTGTACGTACTCTCTCGTCGCTTGTATACATTAATTATGATAATAAATATATTATTCGGAGAAATTCGGAAAGGATCGAATCTGGATCTTGCAATATCAAGATGATCTTTTGTAAGAAAGTCATATGGGAAAGTGAGAGAGAGAGATCTACATGTCAGTATAAAAAAGTCTTCATTCACATTTTTTCCCATTCTCTCTTCTTTGTCTTTCCTTTTTTCAATCTACTTCAATCATGAGATTTGTCTTTCTTCTATTAATCGTTCTTATCTGCGTTATGGGTGTTTCTTCTTACAATCAGGTACAAATTCAGAGCTTTATCATCTTCAGAATCTCTACTTTGAGGTTCAATCAAACGATGGAATGAATGTGGATGGCACGAAGAATGAGAAGATCGGAGGAAGACCTACTCGATGCATCGATGGAAAATGCTTTGACCTTCTTCGATCTTCTTCCTGGTGCGAACCAATCGCCCTCAGTTGCTATAAGGGACTTTTCCCTCATTCACTCGATAATTAAATTGATTTGTTTACTTGAAAAAAGGACAATAACCGCACAAAAAAAAGAAAGAATGTGAATGCATCAGAACGGACAGTTGACAGTTTTTTTTGTCAGTGAAGAAGGTGGAATAGAATTGCGAGTATCGACAGAGAAATGAGTGCTGAGCTAGAAGAGCACCTGTGAGAAAGAATTGATTTACTTTTCAAAATTGTAGGGTGAGAAAAGAGAAAAGGATTCTTACGTGAGTTCTCCTGGTGGGCACTTTCTCTGACACGTCTCTCCGCCGTATCCCTCGCTGCACACGCATCTGTTGTGTATGTGATAAATGAAAGAATCATCTCATTCAATGGAAAGTTTATCACGCTTCGGACAGTGCAGAATTCCACTCACTCTCCGTTTTCTAACTTGCCATGCTTCTCACACGACTTGAGCACGGTGCAATTCTCTCCCTGGAAGGTTATGGTGTATTAGGAATCGGCAGAAAGGCATCCCATAATGGGAAATTGACAAAGAAATTATGCTTTGGTATACCTCGAAGTGTCTTCCGCACTCGCACTTTCCATCCTTTCCGTTTCTGTATCTATAGTCCTGACCTGACATGAGATTACAAATCCCGTTATTTTGTATAAAACTTGAAAATGCCTTTTATGGTGAGTCTCCAGCACGCTAGTCTCTCGCAGTGTCTTCCGTCCCATTGATCCTGAGATGGTGTGATTGGGAAAGGTAAAAGGTAAAGGTTCACCCCGTACTCAAGGCACACGAAGTACATAAAGCACGAACAGCATAAAAGCCACACACAATAGAAATTGGAACATATCTAAGTGAGAGAATTAGTAAAGAGCGAACCCTGCAAATGCACTCAAGATGCTTCGATCCGATGGCCATGATTCCATCGTGAGCACATCCACTCTTAGAGCATCTGAAAGAGCAAGGATCATTTATGAACCAACAGAGATCAAAAATCAATTGAACGTGCGATCCGGCATGAAGAGAGGGCAAATCGGCGGGGCATCCATCGTAATCATTGCAGGCAGGACCCTGGGAGTGGTGTTAGCATTCGGCAGAATTCGTACACGCAGTTAAAGAATGCGCTATTCTTCTGCTTTAGTAATAGACAGACTACCATACCTTCCAACTCCCTTTGCACACGCACTTTCCGTCTCGAATCTCACCGTGTGCTGTAAGGAAAATTTGTAGATGAGCAATTGGTTGTATGTTTGTAGGGGAAAGAAAAAAAAACTCTTCTAACGAGATAAATGAGAACATTTTACATCTGAGCTGCTTGCACTTGTACTCTTCGTATTCCTTCTTTTCCTGCTCTCCTCCTCCCATTTGAATTGAAGTGAAGTTCTCACATCTGAAAATGATTGGAAAGTGTGCACTGATTATGTAAGTGGTATTAAAGAAGGCGTAAACTCCAAATTCGGGGAGGCTCTTCCCCTGTGTGGTCAGGGGGAAGTACGGTGGGAAGGGCAATGGGAAAGGAAGAGGGTGAGAGTGGCAGACGCGAGAGTTTTTCGCTCCTCTCCCGTCCCTTCCCTTCCCCGCTGCGTCTTGACCTAACCCTCTTCCCTTTGCACCGCGCATCTTGATTTTGCCTGTGCCCTGTAGAGACTTTGCGCGCTTGTAACTCGGTTCAAAGTTGATCTAGAGAGTTTTAATGTTCGAATTCGGAATGTGGTTTACGGATACTATCCACCTATGACGTCAGATTATGCCAGAAAATATTGAGTTTACGCCTTCTTTAACTCAGTCAAGTCATGTTCACCTCTCAAGTGATCCATCAACAATAGCGTATCCCGTGTATGAATCAGTGCACGAATTTCCCACATCGGTCAAGGCAATCAGAGTATGCATATTGATATCTCTGCAATGTGATTCATATTTTTGATACGGTAACTTTCATTTATGGAAGATTCTTCATTTACTTATCTATAATGCAGAAGCAACACCAAAATATACCTTACTTCGTTTTTGGACGATTCGCTACGGCGATCACAGCTAAGGAAGCAGCCACCAGGAGTATTCTAATCATTCTGCAATCGCGGAATGAATCTTCATGTAAACTACGGAGGCGGAACTGAACATGAGTAAGAACACGAATAAACTAAGCAAAGAGCACGATTAACTCGATATCAGAGAAGAAAGATTGAGAAAGAGCACTGCGAAAAAAAGTTGATAAGCTAGATTGCGACTAATTTGCTAGTGAAGAAAAAGTAATACGAGAAAAACACTGATTGATTGTAGAGAAAGATTCATCTGTTTCCGGTTTGAGTCAGGAAAATTCATAGAAATGATGCAGAATGTGACTCCGTCTCCTGATTGTGCGATAAATTGCAGTGTAACATAGCGAACGTGATTGTTTCTCCCCTTTCCTTCAGTCTCTTTTTGTGAGTGATAGAGCACAGCCGTGTGACGTTGATACACTAATTCGCAACATTTGTGGTGATAGGCAGATTTATCAGTTTAAAATATTGCCTCGTGGGATAGAAAATAATCATCGTATCTCCGGCGATAAGATCTCAGAAATTGATCTCCGCAGCAAATGTCTTCTCAGCATCGAATTTGATCGATTTATCGGTTGAGAATGTCTGCAATTATCGATTTCCTTCGATCAATAATTATTGATCTACCTGACACTCGATTTTTCCCACTTCCAATGTTCCTTCTCCTGCGAACTTACGGAGAATGCTCATCACCTCCTTGTTGTCTGATCGTGGTCTTTGATCTTTGATCTTTGATCTTTCCTACCCTTGGGAACTCTGAAGTGGAGAGTTCTTCTCTGCAGCGAGTGCACATCGGGATTCCAAATGTAGTCTGTAGTTAGATTCTGAATTGATCTTTGATCTTTGCTCATTTGCTACGACTAACGAGTTTCGGTAGCAGTGCTGCATGCAGCGCCGCCTCAGCTGCAGCTACCGAATCAGCGATAAGTGGTCCGACCTGAAGGTGGTCTTTGAACTTTGGTTTTTGATCTCTGCCTCATACAACAATCCGCTTCACGTATCCACCTGCGGCCTCAACAACACGAACGAACGATTTGACGTCACCCTGAGAAATCGGTCAATCAATATTCAGATGAATATCGTACCTTCTCATCTCCGACTACAGTAATCTGGCCTTCTTTCTCCCAATACTTGACCGTCTCAATGGTCAAATTTCCCTGAGACAGAAGCTTCTCGGCTGCCGCCCAATCAATATCCTTCAGGATACGGTAGGAGGGCTGAGCAATCTTGTCGAGACCACTCGGACTGGATACGGTAATGTGGACCAGCGTTGATCCCTTCACCGCTTGGAAGGAATTGTATCTCTCGATTGATCGATAGAGAGGCGAAACTGAAAAGATTTGGATGAATTATGGTACCGAGATTACGGCAGATCTCACTCAGAGTTGATGTGAGCTCTTTGCTGCAGTCGTTTTGATCAGAACACTGAGGAATACCGTATCCACGAGCTCGAGTAACGAGTTCCTGCGAGTGATGGATACGGTAGATGGTAGATAAACAGAGTACGGTACCTTGATGAGACTGAATCCGATGCCCGAATGACGATAGTCCTCTCTCACATAGTGCACCACTACCGTATTCCCACCACGGACCACACCACCGATCAGATCGCCACCTGAGGGAGAGATTATTCCACTTGTTATCCTCTCTTACTTACGCTGGTTAGCAGCGACAAGAAAGTCAATGTCACTTCCATGGACAGCTTTGAGTTCTTCGAGAAGCTCATATCTCATGAGGAACTTGGCCTCCTCATACGAACGAGCCACCAACTCAAAGATCAAAGATCAATTCGAGACTGATGATCGATGAAACCTTATCGAACATTTTCTGATCTCCCTCTTCCAATTTGAACCAGAATCCATGATTGGAATAAGCTCCTTTCCATGGATTTCCCTTCCCCTTGGGAGCCTCAGTAATCGATCCATCCTGGGAGTACGGTAGTCATCATCATCATTGATCTACCGTATACCTTCATCTGGAATGGTTGGCCGGCCATCCATGGTCGTTGCTGCTGCAACACTTGCTGCAGATCGGGCAGCTTCGAGACGACCTCTGCAACACCGTGGTGTGCCTACCGTAATCCAAGGCGACGAATCCGAATCGTCGTCTCACCTGCATACTCTTGGGGTACGGTCATGGCTTCGGCTGACGAGGAGGAGGGAGATTTGGATGCTGGAAGCAGGAGAGAAGTGATTAGGCCAGGAACCATTGATGACTTCTCTGAGGAGAGAAGAAAAGGAAGAAAGAGAGGAAAAGGGCGAATCACTCGATTCAAAAGAGGAATGGTAAGAGTATTCATACCCTTTCTACCCCTCGACTCCTCCCTTCTTCCTCTGATCATACCCAATTATCGATAGATAAGTACCCCTGATCACCCTTCCTTTTTCTCGTAGTCTCTCTTATGCTCAATATCAGCTACTTTCATTCAGTCAAGTGTTTATCTTCTGGAGCTACAGTGATATTAGAAAAGAGAATACAGTAAGTACAAAGCTTGACTTCAATCGACGATACCTACTCGATCAATAAAGTGATCATAATGCTGCTCGTGAAAGTCTAGTGTATCGTAAAACGGGTACGGGATTCTAGATTACGGTAGAGCTGCGCGCAAGATGCGAGTACGAAAATAGATGATTAATCACGGTATTAGCATACGAAAATAGGGTTGTGTGAGATCATAAATACAGTAGTGAGAAATGGGATACAGTAGTCGTGGTATCGAAGGGTCAGGAGAGGGAACGATGGAAGAGAAGAAGGGAAGGGACTTTCCTCTATTGCTTGTTCGTATCGTGTGCCTGGAGCACCAATTGACCCCTCCAGTCTCCAGCCGGAAGAGACTTCATGTCCAGATTCTATAAGGGGGACAATCATCGGTTACTTCTGGCACCATTCCAATCATTCCCCCATCCCCTCCTCACCTTGAAGTAGGGATGCGTGAGGGCGGCTCTCGAAGAGATACGATTGATCGGATCGTACTCAAGCATCGCCTGCAACCAGAATCATTAGTCTGAATGTGCAGTGGTGTGTCCTCGGGCGAATTTTACCAATGGTCGTCTATTCAATTTCTTGCCTGAAGAAGGTCGCATCCGGCATCGCCCAATCTATCGATCATCTTCGATCGGAGATTGTTCGTTCTCCATCCAGGGAAGGAGTCCTTGTACTCGGGGAAGGCAGTCACTCCCGGCCATTCTGCCTCAGTCGGAGTTCCCATTATTCTGCAATGGGAAGGAATGATGAAACACAGAATGGGTGGGTAAGTAACCTGAAGATTCTGAATAGTTCATCAATCTCGGAGTCTCCCTGGAAGAGGGGCTTCTTCGTTGCCATCTCGGCGAAAATGCAGCCAATCGACCACTGAAAAAGAGTTATTTATCGAGAATATATTTGTTGGATATTGAACACCACTTCAATTTTTCGAGCTTTTTCTCTGAATGTCGACGTGTTTGCTTAATGGGTCGTTTAAGAAGAATTAGGGAAAATGATGAATATTGATAATCTAACCTGATCGACTCCCATGCAGTATCTCTGGCCACCGAGCAGAACCTCGGGAGCGCGGTACCAGAGAGTGACCACCTGAGAGAAACAACTATATTTCAAGATACGATTTGGCTCGCTCCATGGGTTTTCTTCTAGATATATTTAGCAATATTTGGCAATTGTTCTGAATAATTCATTTGACAAAATCCTAAACAAATACTTAGAGAAGTACAACATTTATTGAGGGCCAAAGAAGCTCATTTCATCATCGCACCTCGTGAGTGTACACTCTGACGGGAATTCCGATGGCACGAGCCAGTCCGAAATCGGCCAACTTTATCGTTCCCTTTCCATCGACGAGCAGATTCTGAGAAATATACCAGATTGAGACTAGGCTCTAGTCACGAGTATTACCTGGGGCTTCAGATCACGGTGAATCACGCGGCGTTGGTGGCAGAAGCACATTGCCTGACATATATTTTATAACTCAATTTAAAAGTTCTAAAGAAGTTCTGTATTTCCGCCTTCTCAATCATTTCCAACGGGATGCCGTCCGTTCCGGGGTGGCTTAATTACACCCTTTGTTATGTGCTGATTGAGTGAGAGGTGAGAACACCCAACATTAATCCTTGAAACGCATGCACATGTTAAAATTAGGAATAGCTTCAAATTCAAATTGTGTGTCCTCCACATGTTTACAAAGGGAGCGATATAGATCTAATCTTGATTGACCAGTAGACAGTGTTCGTTAGAGGAATTTAAACGCAAAGCAATATAATTATGAAGTAAAAATTGATATCATTATGATGAAACTTGAAATGTGACCTAACAAACAGTTTTTAAGAAGCAAGAATTTCTGAGGTATTTCATGCATCCCCCTCCCAATATCAGCCATCACAATAATTTAAGGAATTGAGGATATGCATATCACCTGGCATATCTGCATGAGGTAGCTCTTCAGAGTGGCCTCAGAGAGGAATTCATCCGATTTGAGTGTGTCCAGGTACTTCTTCAAGTCCATGCTCAGGAACTCGAAGATCAGATACAGACGGTTCTCCTTAAAATGAATTGGTGACTCAACGGGATGGCATAAACTGAAAACAGGAACAAACAGAAATATCGTGAGTTGCTTCTAACCTGCATGATAACGTCTTCGAGATTGACGATATTGGGGTGACGGAGCTCACGAAGAAGTGAAATCTCGCGAACAGCAGTCGACGGTATGCCCTCATCCTAAAATTTCATCACGTTTATCAGTAAGTGCATTTGAACCCCTAAGGCAACCAATGACAAATCCAACGAGAAAAGAACCACACCTCGGACTCGAGTCGAATCTTCTTCATGGCGACAAGCTTGTTCGTTTGCCGATTCCTGCCCTTGTAGACGACACCATACGTTCCTTCTCCAATCTTCTCTATCTTGACGAAGTCCTCGAGCGAGAAGCGCGACCCTTCGGCAGCCATTTTGTGAGTATTTAGGGCGCTCTAGAAAGGGATTAATACAGCAACCTGCGAGTTTTGTTGTACACGAAAAGGGACAACAAACGACAACGACAGCTTCACAACATCATCTCGACGGCATCTGACTGTAAGAAAAATCAAACGAAGCTTTTTCCCGCCATGAATCGACGACCGTAAATGTCTGGAAGAACGAAATGGATTCGCGCCAAGACTAGATTTGAATTGGATCGGAGGATTACTGTAAGAAAAATAGAAATAAAATCAGTTCCCGATGGTGACCAAGAATAAACTTTGTGCAGTGCTTCCAAACTTTCATGTTTTTCTTATTTAGTACAGTTTGAATTTGTCTAATTTTGTTGTTAATAGCATGTCGCTGACGGAGAGTTGGCGACGGCTCAATTTCTTCGACAAGAATGCAGTTATCGACCCGAAAACGAAGGACAAATTCAAGGGACTCGAGGTGCGATTTGTTTATTTCATTGATTTCTCATTGGAATTGGTTGCAGAAACTGCAAATGTGCTGCTGGGCGACGACGAACGATGGACAAGGAGTGTACATGGGAGAGTCGACCGGAGCACTCTTCGCTCTGGACAAAAATGTGAGTGATTCATCTCATTTTACATTCTTCATTGTCTAGCTACAAAAAGGAAGACTACTGTAGAGATAGCAAACTATTGTTGTAAAGGACTCAACCAGAAGAAGGGTACCCGAGCGTTTTCGTTCGAGCGTTTCGTTTCACATGCGATCACAAACTAATGAATTCTAAATGGTGATCCTTACACTTCCAGTGGGATCAAACTTACTGGAAGGCCTATCAGTGCACACTATCGGACGTTGCTTCAGTTGGCAATCACGTGCTCACTATTGGTATGTTACTGCTCCTTTGTTCCGACAGTATCCATCTACCGTAACCTAGGTATATTGTATATGTTTCACGAGTGCATTCAGGCGAGGACGAGCGAGAGATCAATTCACTGCTCAAGATCTGGGAGCGTCCCGAGTTTGGAGAGCATAATCAAGAGGTGAGCATTAGGAACGAATCTCCAGAAAAAATGATAAACGCTATGACTATTGTTGTTGCCCGTGCAATCTGAAAAAAAAAGTATTTTTAGGTGGACTGTGCCCCTCGAATTCTGAAGGAAGTCCGATTGTGCCCACTTCTGGGACCAGCAGGGATTAGCACGAGAGCAACCACGATCACGGGTATGCACATCAATTTATCCTTTGGTTATTTTCGAACTCTTTATCGCACAACACATCTCCACTTTGCGTTGAAGTATTGATGAAAGTTATTCGACATTCGCATCCCCCCCTCGAATTCCTCATTTATATATCATGATAAATATTCAATATTCAATACGTGTTATGTTCTTCAGGTCATTCCTCTGGTCGTGTCATCGCAGCGGGATACGCTGATGGATCAGTGATGGCGTACGTTGGAGATTACGTCAAGGATCGGGTACGGTAGACCAAACTCGATTATTGATTGATATACTGATTACGGTATGATTACAGGCAGTCTCCTCAAAATGGATTCGAATCCGTGAACCGACTCCGGTCGAGGGTGAAGTCACAGGTACGGTTATTTGAATGGGTTCCTTCATAGAGTCGGGTAAAGTTCCGTAATCTCAGGCACATCGATTGGTATCCTACCTGGTTCGACTGAAATGTTCGTAATATTCGTTTTGACGAATAAAAGTCTCAATTCGTACGTAATGGATGCAAGAGGAACGATAACCAACAAGGTAGAATTGCGATACAAGTTGTTTACATTAGGGCTATTGTACTTCCTGCCTCAATATCAGTAGCTTAGGAAGGATTAAAATAGTATATTTGATTAAAATCGATGGAAATCGTGAACCTGATAACCGCATTGAAGAAAATATCCAACCCCATTCAATTCATCAATTGCGCTCCATCTTTTCCTTCATCCATTCTCTTCCTCTCAGCTCCGTCACGAAGCTCAAGGATCAACGAGAGACTGTTGGACATTCAGCGAGAGTAACAATCAATTCACTGTCGCTAATAGGGATGTGAGTATCGAGAATAGACCATAGTATGATCTTTGATCTCTACAATTCGAAACAACTCTAGTCTCAATACCTTGTAGATGGTGCACATCTACGACGGCGAATCGTGCAAAGACGAAGAGGGAGCGAGGGGGAAGTGCTATGCACTAAGTAGAGGTACGGTAGAATCTCTAACCTTATCAAATCAGGGGACGTGATTCAATGCAGGTTGATGCCTGCTACTTTGGTGCTATTAAAATGAAACGCATTGTGATTCGTGTTGGTTTCGTCGAACCGTCCAGAGCAAATTTAGTTTATTGTCTTGATGTGGATGCAATTGTAGGTCTGGAGAAGCAGCAGATTGCTGCATTCGGAGAGTTCCTCGCTGTTCTCACGAGACAACCTGCATTGATACCGTGAGTGGAGAAGGGAGTACTGTAGTCCACCGTGTCACCCATTACGTTTTTTTAGGACACAGTCTGTCCGAAACAAGATTCCTCTTGTCAAATAATAAGTGCTCAATAATCTAATCATCCATTTGCAGTACTCCGGAGCAAGAGTGGATGACGGTAGTGACAGTGTACGATGTGACAGGGAAGTACATTGCATTCACTGGATCCCTCCCTTCTCTCGCCAATTGTTTCGTCCTTGATGGAGTATTCATTCTATTGGGTGAGTGATAGGGTTGGGTAAACGGCCGTTAAATCAGTATAACTCTTGACTGAATGAGACTATTACATGGATGAAATGATCGTGGTATCGCTTTTCGATGGAGACTGGGTGATTCGGTTAATCATTGATTGTTCATCTTGCCAAGTCAAAATGACTGATTTACTTCTTGTTTCTATGATAGTTGTAACAAAACCTTTCCTCCTTCCAGCTCACGATGGTCAACTTTCATCTCTGACTCAGAAGCATCTGGCAGCCAAATTGGATATTCTGTACAAGAAGAGCTTCTTCGATGTTGCCATAGAGTCAGTTTTTTTTAGAGTCAGTGATAATACTGTTGGGGTAACTAGGTTCTACAACCACTTCCCTTTTTGAAAGTTTTCAGCGATTCGTGTTTCGTGTTTCATGGTTTCTATATTAGAGCTTTTTCGATTAGTTTCTAATTCAGCGAAGATGCATGTATGGAAAAAAATATCAATCTTGGTCTGAATAACTCGTCTTGTGAGTGTTGTTGAATTTGTATTTTCGTAGTCTAAATAGGTATATTTCAGTGTGGCGAAGCGTAGTGAGGGTGGAGCAGATGTACTGCCACACATTCACGCGAAATACGGAGACTTCTACTATCTGTGAGTAGGGCACGGTAGATCAATCGATTGGAATTACGGTGGATGAATAATCAATATTGCAGCAAGGCCGATTTCGGCAATGCCATTCGTGAGTACAAGGAATCGATTGGAGTACTCGATCCAAGTTATGTCATCAAGAAGGTACGGTAGGGCAGAGCATTTGCCTAGACAGAGTTATGTTTCAAGAATACGATATACCATTGAAGTAATTGTTGTATCTAATCTCGAATCGTTTTGACTTCAAACAATCTTTCATGCGTTTCCTAGTTGGAGTTTTTCAGATGATTTTCGATATTGATTTGGTGCATGAGATAATGTGTACTAATTTCAGTTCCTGGATGGGTCGAAGATTCCTCATCTCTGTACGTATCTGGAGACATTGAGGGTCAAGGGAAAGACGAACGTCCATCACACGACTATATTGGGTAAGGAGACTTCTGGCATAAGGAGGTTATGTATGTATTGAATACCAGACATTTGATACGAGGACAATACAATGAAATAATAAGACTACTGTATATTTCTTTCGCTTGACAGATTAAATATGAATATTAGTTGCAAACAGTATAGAGAAACCAGAGTAGTATGCGAAGCACGGAACTACCATGTTTGTTGTTCTATTTTCCTCCAAGTCATAGTCCATAATCCTGCATCATTTCGGTTTCACTTTAAATATATCGAATATTGCAGTGAATTCATACGCTCGTCTGCAAGAGAAGGCGAAGCTTCAGAAGTTATTGACGAGTCTCGAACAGACGGCAACTGATGCAGAGGCAGAAGCTGTTGTCAATGTAAGTGAACGTCCTTTTGGTCTAGTTAGATCCAAGTTTCATGCACGAGTCATACCATGATGACATAGTGACACTTTCAATAAACTTCTTGACTATCTGCTCTAAAATATCTAATGCGAACTATATGATTGGAAGTCACGATATTCAATTTTTTTTCATTCAGTGTCTGCAAGCGGCGAAGCTACTGAATGAGGCGACTCTCTTCGCAGTGAAGACAAAACAGAACGATGCTGCACTCTCCATTATGGTGAGGGAATGGAAGATCGCCATCGAAACTACACTCTAGTTTAAATTCACCCAATCGATAATTCTACCGTAATCTTAGGTGAACGAGCAATGTCGATACGGGTCGGCCATCAAGTTCATCAGCAACTTCATCGCCAACGATACTCCCAAGGTTTGAGTTTCGTCACCCCTAGGTAATATTTAAAAATCAATACTCCAGGCTGAACGGTACCTCGAGAAGTACGGTAGACGACTATTGAGGGAGAACAGGGAGGAGATGATGGAACTTTTGCGGTTGCTGATGCTCACCGAGGGAGGTACGGTATCCTTCCTGTCAGTTATCGATTCGGCCAGGATTATGGTATATTACTGTACTTTCAGCGACGGTGAACACTCATCTACTGCTGCAATTGTTCGTGGGCGATGAACAGTTGGGAGCTGAACTGATGGAGGAGATTGCAGCACGGTGAGGAGAGAGGGGGGGATACGGTAGGATGGAGCATACTGTATCCATCGATTGCAGGGGAGCGGGCGGCATCGAACTGATGAACACGATCGTCGAATTGAATATGAGAACTTATAAGAAGGAGGTACGGTAGATATTGATTTTCTGAGTCGGGATAGTAGAGTTTCAACGCTAGCTTGTTAGCCTGTGGATAAGTTTATTATGATATTCTCGTGGTACCTTAGAATTATTGCTTCGGTCATGAATGGTCATGAAAGATGGATGATAATTTGAACGAATGGTGATCAGCCGTTATTGAAATTTATGATTATAGGAGCCATTCAATGTCTTCGAGAAAGTGATCAAGTATGTGGTGAAGGAGAATGAAGAGAAAGTGAGAAGAATTGCAGAGGAATTGAAGTGCGATCCCGTTGTTGAGGTGAGATCAATGATTGTATGATTGAAATCGATGATATTATTGGGCATTCTTTCTTGATGTAGCACTAGGACTTACGAGAGTCATGTTTCAACGATAGCTTGTTAGATCCAGTGATCTCTGAATTGGATGATAGTTGTATAAAAAATTTCGAAATACGTAAAATTCGATGGATATGACTAATCGATCATTCATATTTTTCCTCTCTCTTAGGCTCTCCTCCGTCGATCTCGTGATCTATCTGGACTACACTCATTCCATGTGAGAAGAGGACACGTTGAGAAAGTCGTTGAATTGGCCATCGAGATTAAGTGAGTGAAGAAATGAGTTAATTTTGACGGATTTTGGAATGAAATTTGGTCAAGTGAGTATAGAGTTTCAATTACATGTTATGAACTATTTCACTTGCCGTTTTTATACTTACGAGGGTGGTTTGAAGATACAGATTTAAAAATTAAACAAGTATAGGGCTATCCTGTCGTACTGAAGTTTCGAGAAGACTTTATCACATAGTTCGTTAGGCATTTATGAATCGGTGCACAATCCATCCAGAAAAAAAAAATCACTGACTATGACGATGATGTGATGTCAAATGCCCCATTATTAAATTATTTACTCTTCATTGCAGTTCCTCTCAATCATGGTTGGACACTCTCACATTCGTATCCAAGATGGAGACTGCAGTAGATGATGAATTGATGGAGAGAATACTCGAGAAGTGAGTGAGAGGGGACTGATTATTCATGTTTCAAGAGTGGGTTATAACATCGCATCGGGGCTTGATTGCAATCAACACCGAACACTGCCTCAGATTTATATCATCCTTATTTCCTTTCTTCAGAGTAAAAACGACTCGAGTTCTCCATCCACTCGTTGTTCTCGAGGTTCTATCGAAGAGTTCAAGGTATGGGGGGGGGGGGAACTATCGGAGCGCAATTTAAAAAAATCTATATGGATTTTTCTTATTTCAAGTGTTTCGTATTCCAAGGCCCTTGTGGTTGAATATCAATATTTTCTTATTCAGATTGAACGTGGCGGCAGTGAAGAAGTACGTGGTCGAGTGGCTCACTGAACAGAGAGAAACGGTGAGTGGATGGGAGACGGGGTTGATGTTCACTGAAGAGATTTTACCACTTCTCTCTTTTGTTTTCAATAATGTTGAGACAACTAATCGGAAAACTGATAATATTAGCAGAGGGGATATCAGCTCAAAGTGGCCATAGACTGTTATCAATGAATCTCCTTTGTAGATCGCTAAAGATAAGGCAGCGATTGCCACGGCGGAACAGAAGATTAAGGATGTTGGAAAGCAGATTGAGAATCTCCATTTCAAGTGAGTTGAGAATCACTCTCAACGCAAAACCGTTTTCATTGCAGCACTCAAATTCTGCACGTGACAAAGTGTTGTGCGTGCAATTTCGAAATGCAGCTTCCATCCATATTCTTCCTCTGTCGGTGAGTTGAAGGGGAAAATGGAAGTGATAATTTACCGGATGTTCTGCCATTTTTCCCAGAGTAGAACCGCTATTAATGTGGAGGAGGTAGGAAAGAAGAATGATAGGGAGAGGGAATATTCCATTGAATCGGAAAAGGCTAATCTCGTTTGCAGTCATGCCTTCCATGTGCATTGCTTCGATTCGTACACAGACAAGGGCGACATCTGTCCCAAATGCTCCAATGAGGGAGCATCTGCAATGAGGTACTGTAGGGATACGGTAATCGTATACTGGGTTTTTTTAAGCATTAAAAATCATTTAATTTTAGAATGGACAGCGATCTGAGCATCTTCTCACGCAATGCACACGGAGAATTTGTGGAAAGAATGAACAAGGTAATTGATTGATTAGGACGGTATTAATTATCGATTATCTTGTAGGCGGAAGACTCGATGGAAATCATCTCGAAGTACATCAGCAGTGGATTATTCGACTCCAAAAAGGTAGAAATTGAAATAAATTTAGTTTTGTAAGACTAGGTGGAATTTATTTTCATCGACAAATTATCTGGCTTTGTACAATGCGGCTTCTAATCTCAACAGGATTTTCGGTTTCTACATCTATAATAAATCCTCCGCATTCCAGAGCATTGCCCCCTTCACAGCTGGTCTCTCTCCCATTTCATCTTCTTCGTCTTCATCCAAACAATCACCATTCCATCAGGCAGGTCAACATCAGGTTGGTAAAAAAAAAGATAAAGATGGATGGAGAAAATAGTTGTTTGTGCGTCAATTTTACCAATGTTTAGATGTTTATAATTCAGTATTCATTATTCGTTTTTCAGCCGTTTGTGGATGGAAGTAAGAAGAGATCGAATACGAATCCTTTTGAAGAAGAATCGAAGAATCCTTTCGATGAACCACCCAATCCTTTCGACGAGTAAGAATGTTCATAAACTTGTACACAAATCAGATAAGAGTGCTAGATATTTCATATCCCCAAATTGCTTCACATAGTATTTATACATTGCTAGACTGTGATACAGAAATTTGTAAATGTGATTAACATGTAAGATGAAACCGTAATAAAGATATTTATTGACCTTGCGAGTGATGTCATAGAAGGGGACGGTTTAGAAATGACGTGTTTATGCCCCTCAGCTAGTACAGTTATAGCCAGAGATAATCCGTAGTAAACAGTCAATCCGAGAGAGATACACTCACATAGAGGAAATGAAGGAAGTATAAAAGATTGCCATCTTTTGGCCCAGCCTTCCATGTCCTCTGTCAAAAATTGGCCTGACCATTGTAATTGATCCGGCGATCCGAAAACATTGTAGTGTGCCAGAGTGGTCAGGTTCAATATGGCAGTCTCCCTTTGCACTGCTCCCTTCAAGCTTGTTGAAATGCCTCTAGAGCCAGTCCTTTCACACTAGTGGATGCAATAATTACCTTCATGTACTAGCATACTCATTGTCTGGGCTCTCTCCCTTTTCTATGCTCTCTTTCTATCTCTAACGGACGAGAGAGCACTCTAGATTAAGAGAGTGACCGGATTAAAAAGTCTGCTCTGGCTCTTCTCACGTTTTTGCACATCATGTTTCTGGCAGACTCAGGATTGGGAAAGGGGAGAGCTAGGTATCCCCTCCCCTCCTCTCTCCATCTCTATTCCATTCGTCACTGCGAAACAATTATATCTCCAAAATACTGGGGATCATCTCTGATTGTCTGCCAATCTCTTCTCTCTTCTTCCTTTTGATATCTCCCCTTTCCAATCCTCGAATCGTTTAGCTCCGCCAAATTTGATGTCAATTCTCTCGTCATTACTTGTTCAGATTCGCATTTCGCACCTTTCAGAACGAAAAATGCAGTTTCGATACCTTTCCATCTTTGCCTTATCCGCACTCGTTTACTCTATCCGAGCAGATGAAGAGGAAGCTTGGAAGGCTGTTACGGTAGGAGTTGATCTTTGATTTCCCATCTGAACTTTGATCTCTGGTTCAGGCCCACAATGAAATAGAAGATGCTGCCAAGCACACTTCCAATACGATCGAAGACAATGTCAACAAGCTAAAGAACACCATGGATAATACGGTAAGTGATCGGAGTACTGTAGATCAATCGAATCGACGAATGACAGGTCAACAAGGCTATCGACCAAACGGTAAACTACTGTAGATTTAAAAATCGTAGGATAGTGTAGACTCTAGCAATCTATCAATGAGTTCCAAGCTATAGTATCGTTTCTTTCACTCGGTAGATTCTGTAGATCTCATTGCGTCAAACACATCGATTAGGACGTCAATTAATTCATTTATTCGCACGAATTAATTCATTTATTCAATCGTCCATTACTTCTTCTCCTCCTTTTTCTCTTCTTTCTTCTCCTCCTTCAATCAATCAATCATTTCTCTGCCCTATCGAACTACCGTACCTTCTTCTCGGGAGTAGCCGGTTTATCGGCGGCCGTCGCAGCCTTGAACGTCGCCAGAAGACGGATCACACCGTCGGGCTTCGTGTCTGCCTTCCACACCTGAATGATTCATCTCTCTGACCCGTCGAACTACCGTAACCCACGTTTCTCGGCTGATTCTTCGCCTCATCTGCAGTGCACTTCTTGTGGTAAATAGCGAAGAAGTGACGATTCTCCTCCGGTATTTCACCAGAAGTTTGGAAGATCTCAAGAGATCAAAGATCAGCTTAAGATTAAAGATCAAAGATCAACCTTGATAGGGAGCGATTTGCCGGCCTCAATGAAGCCTAGAGGCGGACGCACACGGAACATATTGTTGTCGGTGCATTTGACCTGCAATTACGAGTCTGGCACCATTGAACCATACGTAACTACCGTATACCTTGAAAGAGTGAGGGTCCGTAGTTGGGTTCGTGATTTTGAGTTCGATAGTGCCCGTAACACCCTTAGCCCATGGCATCAATACAACGTCGCTCGGTTCGATCTGAGAGATGGTCAATCACGAACTACCGTATCTACCGTACCTTGAGTTGGAAGGCGGGCTCTCCGGGTTTATTGGCCAGATTGAGTGGCTTCTTGGGTGGTCCTCCTCCTGCAGCAGCTGCAGCAGGGGAAGATCCAGCTGCTGCTGCAGGTGGAGGAGGAAGAGGGGCGGAGGCCGCTGTCGGAGGGGGTGTCGCTGTCGTGGCTGGAGCTGCTGCTGCTGCAGCTGCCGGTGCGGGAGATGCCATCTGGAAGGGGGGGGGGTATGGTAGACTGAATACCCCTGAATATCCCAGGATCCCTGATGATCCTGGATCCTTGATCCTTCTAAACTGACCTCACTCTAGAGAAGGACCGATGGCCGAGTATAACAACTGGGAAAGTAAAAGAAGAGAAGAGGGAGAGGGTTTTATAGTCCGAGGAAACAAAGGATTCATTTATATGTTAATCGATCGAATATCGACAATGGAATTTATTGATTTTCTTTCTTTCTCTAGGTACACGAACTCAATGCTACCGTACACCACAGTGACAACTCCCTTGATGTTCGTTTACTTTCTCAGTTATGGTAGCCACTCGGTTACGGTATATACATGAGGGATCACAAACTGACTCATTTTCAGGGTCTGAAGGCGTGTACTAGAGAGGAACACTGCAACAATCGGGGTGAGACTAGTTAGAGATCAAAGATCAATGATCACTTCAGGTACTTGCCTCGGAACTGCCTCTGCTTATTTCTGCATCTGTAACCTGGGAACGTCTGGCAAGAACTGTCAAGACAGTGAGTCATTTTGTGATAGCCACTCCGTCTACCGTACGTTATTGATTACCCTCCTACCGTATTCTCGTTCAGCGACATGCGACTCAGCTCGTGATTGCAATGGACGAGGATTCTGTCTGGGAACGACTACTGACCTGACTTGTCTCTGTAATCTCGGTTTCTCTGGAAAACATTGCGAGGCTAAGAACTGATCTACCCTTTCTCTCATCTACAGTGTCCTTCATCCCATCTCGCAATCACAAAATCTCAGTTCCTCTGCCTTATCAACACACATTCTAGCCCATCCAATGTTCCAAACTCCTTGCAATTGCAAATCTTACCGTGCAAATAAATAACATTTATCATACATCAAAAGTCAGGCTAAACACGACTATTCTTCGAACTGATCTGTGAACTAAAACTTCTCTAAAAAAGGGGAGCGAAAAAACAAATATGGACAACAGTGGAAAATACCTTGGATTCCTCAGAGGGGAAGGGATTATGAAAGTAAATGATTTTGTACCAGTAGAGAGGAGATAATATCGATTCTTAGCCACTAATTCTGTTTGTGGTGATAACAGGCTCCCGCACACTCTGCAATTGAACTTTTGCCGATAAAAAATTCAAAAAACCGTTATTCTTTCCCTTCCTTCCCCTTCACTCACCCTCTCCGCAGAACATAATATCGAGTGAATGACCCTCTGCATTGATTCTCGATAGACGAAGCTGAAAAACAATCCATTGATATCACGCCTCTCACCTAATTGTAAACCTCGATCTAAATCTGTCAGCGAGACATTTTTCGATGTTGGGTTCTCAACGGTTTTGGGCTCTACCAGACCCCCCCCCGTCGGCTGCAGCCTACCAACTTCAAAGCCATTATATACACATTATCATATACACATATTGCAGCCCCTTTCGTCCATTGAACATCCTATCGTACCTTAAGTTCAGTCTGACTATCGTTCATCACTCGACATTTGGCAGAGCATCCCATCTCCAGAAGTAGTTCCTTCTCGTGTGCCATCAACTATTAATCGATATCATCTACCGTAATCATCCCTGTCTACCGTACCTCTCGATGGAAGGTCGCTGTTACACAGAGAGGAGGTGAGTCCATCACTACTGGATCAGGACAGAGGAAGAGACGACAACGAGTAGTTAGCACCTCAAACGAATCGATATTGAATTAAAATACCGTAGTAGGATGAAGGCCCCTTACAGTAATCCTACCGTACCCATCCCTCATTACTCACAATTCTCTTCTCATCGAATAGAAGTACTCGGACTTCTCTCTCATTCCCATCGAACATCCATCCTCGTCGATACTCCTTCTGACCCATCTCCTGCAAATTCTCAATAAGCGACCTTTGTAATATGTCGACGTGTGTACTTGCACTACTGATCACACCCATCACTCACATCGGAATCCTTTTCGAGAAGGACGAGTGCCCGTCGCATGAAGTCATTGGGAATGCGAGGAGGTCTATTCAGGATGATGAATTGCTTCGATTCATTTTGGATTTGATTGAATCTATCAGAAGGGACGACGATTGCACGACGATCACGAGAAGAGAGAACACGAACAATGATGGTCGAACCTCAAATCATCATCATCATCTTTTTATCCAGGTCGAAATAGAATACAATTAATTAATGGAATACTACTATTGGAAAAATGCATACTCTATATTGCAAGGATACTAGGAGCCAACGAAAGTTATTCAGAATATAGTGTGGATGGTGTGGGCACTCAAAGCACGTAACCCCCCCCCCCCTCTCCAAAGCAACCAACAACGACGAAAACAACATTCTCAACTGACCCTCTTTAGGGAACGTGATCCGGTCATTGTCCTTCACTTTCCACTTCACGTCTCCGATCCACAGACACATCTGACAATTGAAACGCATGAAATACAAAGTAATTGCATAACAGCCCATGATATTCTCACTTTAGCAAAAGTCTCCTCGGCCATTCCCACGTCGTCGAGCTTGTCCTCTCGCTCCCCTTCGTTATCCGAATTCTGGGAAAGATCGTCGTCATCCATTGCACTCTCCGCACCATCCACCATCATCCTCCACACAACTCACCGGGCAGTTCGGGAAGATATCTTCTTCCGTGTTTGAGTAGCGACGACGACGACAGCTCTGCATCATACCAATTAGGGTTGATCGTGAGGAACGGAATGACCAAATTCCCAACTGTTCATCCTATTATCCCTTCATTTTGGAACGACCGAGAGTCGAACAATGACCGTTACGGAAAGAGAGTCAATGCAAATCACATTTTGTGTCCGAAGTTCGGACTCTGTTCTCTTCTTGGAATTGATTCCGGAATTCCAATAAGAGGAACAAAGGGATTTGACTGATCTGGTTGCGAGAGAGTGTGGTGAATGATGGAATTCCATTGCAATTCAATTCCATTAAGAGAACCCTACTCTGAACTCATTCCGAAACTCACATTGAGCTAATTCCAGAATGAGGTCATTTTGCTCACTCGCATTTAGTCGTTCCGAAATCCCAACGACCAACCAGAACAACAATGATCGTCTCATTTCCCACTCTCAAACATACGGTGGGATCGACGGAAGGACGGAAAGATTGGAAGCGAGCCACCCAACGTTTCACACGATTCTTATCGAACTTAAAGATGACCATTTGTTATCTTGTATCTCAAATCTAGCAATTTCTGAACTGCTATCATTCGACGACCAACCTTAATCTGCGTCTGTAGCTGATGGGCTGCACTGTTGTTCACGATGTCGAGCGGCTTCTATAATGCATCACGCCTTTGGGAAACGTCGTCTAGTGAACAATTTGAGCAATCGGAAATTTAGTATTCGTCGTCCTCACCAGATATCTCTTTCCTGCCGCCGTCGGTTCTTTGTTGTATCGTCTAATCTTCTCCTTCACCGTAGGATTGACGCAACCACTAACCGCTATAAAGCCATTTTGCATCGTGACCTAATAGACCTGTTTATCGGATTATGTTTCACTCAACTCAAAACACTCACTTTTGGCTTTTGTATCGGAGACAATGTCGAATAATATTTCATCAGACCGTTTCTCAATGACAATTTCCTTCTCACTCGCAAACACAGGAAAGGAGTCCTTCGCACACTGAAAGATATCAAATGAGTTCACTACGAAAACGAAGCATCAGATATCATTATGATAAAATGACTGATTATGAAGCAAGTATCCAGTTGTATTACATCCCCTTGTTTAAGTATTTTGAATACTGTAATATTTCTTACATTGGGAGAAGGCGATGGATTAGGTGAACACAACTGGCTTTCATTGGGAGTTGAGCAGCCAAAGGAACTTTGCTGAAATACAAGATGAATCAATACTTGTAAGTTGCGAGTTGTAACAAATTATCCATATTCATCATTCGAATATTGACTAACCGATGAGTCGGAGATTCGTGTCATTGGAGGCACTCCCGTATAAACTCCAAACTTGCTGATAGGGTCAATATTCCAACTTCTGATCTGCAAATAAAGAGTTATTTATATTCTGTTAACAGTATTTCAATAACCTTTGGTAGGCTCTGAGGATCGAATGTGTAATCTTGCTGCACCATCTATAAAATACAACAATTGTTATCATACTGAGATCAAAATTAGGAGTTAATTCGAAAATTCCAGGTGAAATATTTTAGTATAGAGAGAAAACGAGCATTTTCGTGGTAAAATATGAGATGGAAGAATAGATTGCGCACCTTGGATGGATCGGTCTCGATATGCAGCGGAATACTGTAGTCATTAGGCTCCGATTGCAGCTGAAATGAAGTATATTGTACGCATACAGAGTCAGACATGGCTACCTTATTGTTAGCAAATCCTTCGAATTTCCTGGTGCAAATTGGTCCACGAAAAGGAGGAGGAATGATGGGTTTCGCAATAGGTTGTGGTTCGTACTGAAATGACATTTCAATCGAATTCAAACTTGGACCAATAATGAAACTAGCTGAGCGATCTATAATTTCATTAGGTTGTATGCGCTTAACATAACGTAATTTAGGAGATGATGGACATTAAATATGATACCAGAGTAAATCCTTTAAATGCCGACGGTTTCTTGAAGTGGTGCTGATTCTGTTGTGTCTTCTGGTGCTGCAATCACCAATATCAATACAAAAAATGACCGAATTTCTGCGAACTATTTAATGCACAAATACCAATCACTAAAAGAGGTGCTACACAAGAAATGTACCTTATTAGCGAATCCATTGAAGTCGTTTGGACGATCTTTCGGTGAGGGAGGAGTAGATGGCGGATCGAATTTCAGCTGCTCACTAGGCTGCTGCAATCATCTATTTTTGACACTCAAAATTCGTCTAACAAGATATTATATCACGCTCTTTTTCCGTCTTTTCAGCAAACCCTTAGTAATAATATTGCACTAACCACATTGATGGGAGTGAAGGAACGAGCAGCTGTGAATCGAGTACCTCCAATTACTTTCTTCCAATTCTTATCACAGAAAGTGCTCTTCGTTCCGAATGAGGGAAGGTCCTTATTCACTTGCTTAACATCTTGCTTCTCCTCTACTTTCACATCTTCTTTCATCACTTTCATCTCCATATATCTCTCCTTCAGATTGTTCATATGCCTCTCATGATTCTCTTTCTACAATTATTATTTGAGTAGGCATTCAATGTAAAATGAACCTCACAATTTTCAGGTCAGACGCGCTTCCTCTAAATCCGAGTACGACAGCCTTTCTCCATCTATTATTTATGGGAACAGCTTCGATCTCTTTGATAGATCGGGTAGCGATTCCCGGTGTCTTCAGCCAATCATCACTCGAATCAGATATCGCCATATTTGATGGCTATCGCGATGCTAACTGATCACGATTCCCGGCTGACTGAAACACTTCCTCAACACTGCTTCAAATTAATTTTATTCTGAAGAATTCTGAAGAATAAACAATATTTGAGGGTATTCTCGACCCAAAGAAAATAACAGAAATCTTTTAGTAGCACTTTATCACCGAGTAAATAATGAGGATATGAAACATTACTTAGATGCTGCAAATAATCACAAACAGAAACACGAAAACTATCATATCTGATGTATTAGACTAGAAGAAAATTATTACTGGTAGTTGTTGACCACTGGCCGCAGAAGCATTCTGAAATATATTTTGTCATCCAATGAATATATGAATTACACACCGCACTCTCATATGTACTTTGCCGTTATCATCTTCTCTCCTCCATACCAAAGCACGAGAAAACCTCAATAGTTCGACGAATTTGGGATCGGACAGCTGCAAATAACGTGATCAATCGAGAGAAAAATGGAGATATCGTACCCTGTAGCACGTGGATACAAAACATTTTCACGTTTCGCACGATTAAAACATACTGTCACGGTATACCTCAAATTCCGTTTCTCCAACGAAGAGAGGGAGATTGTGACGAATCTCGGAAGAAAGTTGAGAGGATGGACTGGTAATCTGAATGAGGCAAAACGAGTAAACGGTAATGGTAAAGGTCATCCCATTAATCAAGGCACTTGCGTCCTGCGGGAGATCTTCTAGCAAAAGATATGAGTAACAAAATAGCTGAACGAAAAGGACTCACTGCAGCACAAATTGATGATTCAGCTTCCCGTTGCTTACTCCCATCGTGAGTCACGCACTCATTAGACTTGCCTTTCTGCAATCTTTTTTACACAATTTCATCCCAACATTCTCACCGGCATTCTATCATCCCTTCTCTCTCGTTTCTTCTCACAAAATGAGCTTGTAGTTCCGAAACATGGGGGCGCTTCCACCATCGACTTCGTCTCATTCATCACTTCTTTCACCTCCTCATCATTCTTCCGTTTCACCATCTCCGTATATCGATCCCTCAAATTGTCCATGTGGCGTGCATGATTATGTTTCTGAAAAAAACGAGACCATCATTCATGACGCAATACTTAGACGTAGGTATAATCAAATAAAAGCATCATTTGTAACGCCCACAACAAAGCCACGATCTGGGATGCTCCGTACATCCACCAAAACAATGATAATAAACATTAAACATACAATTTGCTGGTCCCTTGGTGTAGTGTTGAAGCAGAGCATAACAGCTTTCTCCAGAAGCCTCTGCTCACTCATCATACTCATTTCTCTCACGGAACGGTGAGCGATTCCCGGCGTCTTCAGCCAGTCCTCGGTAAAGGTATCCGAGTTCGAGGCCATGGCATAGACCTCACTGCCCCCGCCAGAGCCATCTAACAATAAGAACTTATCACGGGTTTCCTGTAAAAGTGTAGCAATGCCATCCACTAGGAAAAAACTTTGGGTCTCCGATTTCCATGAAAGTTGGTTGGTGGGTACCCTTAGGGGTCAGGAGGAGGTCCATCTACTTGGTTTGGTCAATTATCGATTTTATCGATTTTTTGGCGCCAAAA
>LS487136.1:52951-110665 GCA_900490705.1 Pristionchus arcanus | reverse complement strand
TGTTGTATACGAGAATAGAATATTCAAGTAATAAGTATAAGCTAGTATTTCAAGTGCATTGCGTCCCGCACGGATTTCCCTGATTATCTAAATACCGTAATCCCGTGTGGTGCAATTATTGCCCTGGCCTAAAATCAATTCTCTTCTAGTTAGTTCTCGTCTGTAACTACGTTGTTCTGCTGTTATTCTTCCCAATCGATAAACGACTACCGCGTGGCTCAAGGGGTCATCACACAACAGGATAAATACACAACACTAACAATAAGAAAGAGGTATGCATCTTTAAAAAAAGTTTCGTGTAATGACCTAGTGAAAGCGAAGCAGGCCTATTGTTCTCCAGAGTGGCGACATTGACCCATCCCATCGTAAATGCTAATCTCTTTCGCATTTCTAATAGTGATCACAGACTAAAGCGAGAGCACTGCGGGTGGTCTATTGTACTGGCTGTGGACCATATTGCATTTCACATAGCTTGCAATGTGTTGCCCTAAATGCTCTCTTTGAATCTCGTGTTGTTCCACAATCCGTTGTTTTTTTCAGTGTTAGCTGTACGGCGTTAACACGGAGGAGATTCATGCATGACACCTATCGCCTTCTTCTTTCTTCTTTCTTCTGAAACCGATTATACTATGGATTGTTCCTACATGATCCCGTCAAGAACCATTATACAGGTACTGTATGATTGAACAATATCGAACTTCGACATTTTGACATATATATTTTTTCGTATACTGTTCCTGATAGTGCTCATCATTTCCTCCCATTTTTACAGATCGCCTTCGAATCTCACGGAAAGCTGATGGCTAGCGTTTGAGAGAATGATATTGTAGGCTACAACATGTAACAATTGTACGTTCTTTTATTGATTGAGTCTATAGCGTCGAAATGTCGGAATATGAATCGAGGCTTGACGATCCCACATTTTTTGATGAAAATTTTATCGGTTATGTTTCAATATAGGTTTCATTTTTGAGTTGGAGCACACACCGCGTGGAAGCCTCAAGACGATGCTCCAGTACGGGAACAATCAGTTTCGTCGATTAGCTAGGCTTGAGAGAGAAGAACCGATTAAATATGTTTGATCGTAATGGAGTCTAACAGAAGCTATCGAAGAGTGTCACAATAGTACAATATACTAACTGATTGTACTTTTATCAGTGTTGACCACCATCAAGAATAAAGAATTTTTTATTTGATTTTGTTGTTGGTGTGTTTCGATTGGTTGCTCACCGCATCCATTCCATACTTTAAATCGTAGTATTGAAATCTGTTTTTGAGTTTATTTTCAATCTCATAATTCAGAATGGCCGCAGCTACCGACTTCTATTACTCGAATAAGTACGAGGATGATGAGTATGAATACAGACACGTCCACGCTCCCAAGGTATGTCATTATTGTTATCTTTGTTAGTTTGCTAAAATGCGACCACGATTTATTTTCAAAGTAGCTGTAGCGTGTCTAATCTACTGAAAAGAACTTAATATGATAGTTTGATTTGCAGGAGGTTACAAAGATGATCCCGAAGAATCGTCTCATGTCGGAGTCCGAGTGGAGATCTCTGGGAATCCAGGTTGGTTTTAGCTGATTATGGCAATAAACAGTATGGATATTACGCATATTTAACCATAAGCTATTGCAGTTGCTCATAAAATGCCGAAATTTATGAAAGATCTAGAGATTGTGATCAGTGGTCAGTACTAATTGTAATTGTATTTCAGCAGTCTCCCGGTTGGGTTCACTATATGATCCATCCTCCTGAGCGTCACGTTCTTCTCTTCCGTCGTCCTCTTCCCAAGCAGCCCACAACGGCAACTGGAGGAGCGACCGCAACGAACGGAAAGGTAATAAAGTTACATATTGATGAATGGAAGGTGTAGCTGTACTTCCAGATCGGAGTCCACTAAGTGAGGGATGATGCCTACGACTACTTGCTGTTTCTCCTTCACCTCGAATCATTCAATTTTTCCCTTTTTGTGTGATTCAAGGAGATTCGATCTCTGATTACCTCCGTCCTTGTACAGTTTACTCTAGATAACCCATCCCATCTTTTCTTTCCGTTGTCTGTTTCATTCATTTCATTCCTCGATATCAATGCTCAATTTTGGTCCCAATCGTGCAACATCTTGTGAAATGCGCCAATCAGTCGTTTCACGAGAATATTGTCACACTCCCTTAACATTTTTCTTCGTGTGCATTTCTGTGTCCCTACTCTACCGTAATCCGCTCACATCGATTCAATATCAACCGCTAATGTTTCGATGATATCCCATTCGCTTTTCGTGTATCCTAATAATGGAAAATGAATAAATAATGATCGGGGTACCTTTTCCTTCCGAATACTCACTGAAATTCCTACAATTAATTATTATGATCAATCAAATTAACTAAAATTCTTTGAAAAATATAAATTGTTAAAAGTGTGTGACCTGAAAACATGACCGACCGTACTAGACCGCGACGCATGAAATAGGCGCGCGCGCTTTTCGGCGCGTATTTCGCAATCAGTACTGATTTTGAATTTTGGAAGCGAAGCCGACTCTATTCTGGATTAGCGGAAGTCACATTCTATTGCTTATTATGCGCGTTAGATAGGGAAGCATTGCGTCCCGCACGGATTTCCCTGATTATCTAAATACCGTAATCCCGTGTGGTGCAATTATTGCCCTGGCCTAAAATCAATTCTCTTCTAGTTAGTTCTCGTCTGTAACTACGTTGTTCTGCTGTTATTCTTCCCAATCGATAAACGACTACCGCGTGGCTCAAGGGGTCATCACACAACAGGATAAATACACAACACTAACAATAAGAAAGAGGTATGCATCTTTAAAAAAAGTTTCGTGTAATGACCTAGTGAAAGCGAAGCAGGCCTATTGTTCTCCAGAGTGGCGACATTGACCCATCCCATCGTAAATGCTAATCTCTTTCGCATTTCTAATAGTGATCACAGACTAAAGCGAGAGCACTGCGGGTGGTCTATTGTACTGGCTGTGGACCATATTGCATTTCACATAGCTTGCAATGTGTTGCCCTAAATGCTCTCTTTGAATCTCGTGTTGTTCCACAATCCGTTGTTTTTTTCAGTGTTAGCTGTACGGCGTTAACACGGAGGAGATTCATGCATGACACCTATCGCCTTCTTCTTTCTTCTTTCTTCTGAAACCGATTATACTATGGATTGTTCCTACATGATCCCGTCAAGAACCATTATACAGGTACTGTATGATTGAACAATATCGAACTTCGACATTTTGACATATATATTTTTTCGTATACTGTTCCTGATAGTGCTCATCATTTCCTCCCATTTTTACAGATCGCCTTCGAATCTCACGGAAAGCTGATGGCTAGCGTTTGAGAGAATGATATTGTAGGCTACAACATGTAACAATTGTACGTTCTTTTATTGATTGAGTCTATAGCGTCGAAATGTCGGAATATGAATCGAGGCTTGACGATCCCACATTTTTTGATGAAAATTTTATCGGTTATGTTTCAATATAGGTTTCATTTTTGAGTTGGAGCACACACCGCGTGGAAGCCTCAAGACGATGCTCCAGTACGGGAACAATCAGTTTCGTCGATTAGCTAGGCTTGAGAGAGAAGAACCGATTAAATATGTTTGATCGTAATGGAGTCTAACAGAAGCTATCGAAGAGTGTCACAATAGTACAATATACTAACTGATTGTACTTTTATCAGTGTTGACCACCATCAAGAATAAAGAATTTTTTATTTGATTTTGTTGTTGGTGTGTTTCGATTGGTTGCTCACCGCATCCATTCCATACTTTAAATCGTAGTATTGACATCTGTTTTTGAGTTTATTTTCAATCTCATAATTCAGAATGGCCGCAGCTACCGACTTCTATTACTCGAATAAGTACGAGGATGATGAGTATGAATACAGACACGTCCACGCTCCCAAGGTATGTCATTATTGTTATCTTTGTTAGTTTGCTAAAATGCGACCACGATTTATTTTCAAAGTAGCTGTAGCGTGTCTAATCTACTGAAAAGAACTTAATATGATAGTTTGATTTGCAGGAGGTTACAAAGATGATCCCGAAGAATCGTCTCATGTCGGAGTCCGAGTGGAGATCTCTGGGAATCCAGGTTGGTTTTAGCTGATTATGGCAATAAACAGTATGGATATTACGCATATTTAACCATAAGCTATTGCAGTTGCTCATAAAATGCCGAAATTTATGAAAGATCTAGAGATTGTGATCAGTGGTCAGTACTAATTGTAATTGTATTTCAGCAGTCTCCCGGTTGGGTTCACTATATGATCCATCCTCCTGAGCGTCACGTTCTTCTCTTCCGTCGTCCTCTTCCCAAGCAGCCCACAACGGCAACTGGAGGAGCGACCGCAACGAACGGAAAGGTAATAAAGTTACATATTGATGAATGGAAGGTGTAGCTGTACTTCCAGATCGGAGTCCACTAAGTGAGGGATGATGCCTACGACTACTTGCTGTTTCTCCTTCACCTCGAATCATTCAATTTTTCCCTTTTTGTGTGATTCAAGGAGATTCGATCTCTGATTACCTCCGTCCTTGTACAGTTTACTCTAGATAACCCATCCCATCTTTTCTTTCCGTTGTCTGTTTCATTCATTTCATTCCTCGATATCAATGCTCAATTTTGGTCCCAATCGTGCAACATCTTGTGAAATGCGCCAATCAGTCGTTTCACGAGAATATTGTCACACTCCCTTAACATTTTTCTTCGTGTGCATTTCTGTGTCCCTACTCTACCGTAATCCGCTCACATCGATTCAATATCAACCGCTAATGTTTCGATGATATCCCATTCGCTTTTCGTGTATCCTAATAATGGAAAATGAATAAATAATGATCGGGGTACCTTTTCCTTCCGAATACTCACTGAAATTCCTACAATTAATTATTATGATCAATCAAATTAACTAAAATTCTTTGAAAAATATAAATTGTTAAAAGTGTGTGACCTGAAAACATGACCGACCGTACTAGACCGCGACGCATGAAATAGGCGCGCGCGCTTTTCGGCGCGTATTTCGCAATCAGTACTGATTTTGAATTTTGGAAGCGAAGCCGACTCTATTCTGGATTAGCGGAAGTCACATTCTATTGCTTATTATGCGCGTTAGATAGGGAAATATTCTGTGATTGCGTGTATACTCTCGCGTTTTCGTGTAATTTGAAAATCTAAAACGAGATCGATTTTTCTCTAAAACTAAAACGGGATCGTTTTGCCGCGTTGTTTTTGTTTTTGTTTTTTTCTAGCGTCTCGGAAAGACGCTGAGGCCTCGCTTAGGTCGCCGTTCCTATTCTCCAAAAGTAAATCAAAGCTCATGCATGCTTACGCATCTTTTATTTGTATCTAGAGCGCGTTTCCGAGACGCTTGAAGTTGAGAACCAAAAACGATCTCGTTTTCGATTTTTTTCCAAACTTTCAACTATTTTTGAATTAATGCATATTTGGAATGGCTTCTTTAGCGTTCATGATCCTCTTCGTCGACCCTTTCGTTATTCTCTTATGCGTGAATCGTCTCCAATTAGCGAAAATTTTTTTAAACATCAATTTCCTCATTGTAGATAATGTCAGCGCCGGCCACCGATTTCTACTATTCGACCAAGTACGAAGATGATGAGTTTGAGTACAGACACGTCCACGCACCTAAGGTTTGTTACGAGATTCGAATTTCTCCAATTTTCATCTTTATGTGGTAGAGCTCTACCCTCTAGAGGAGATTTCAAAGACTATTATTTTTTCTCGGGTTTGCTAATAATGATGAAATATTAATTTGCATAAATACAGGATGTCGTAAAGCACATCCCGAAGAATCGTCTCATGTCGGAGGGAGAGTGGAGAGCGCTCGGAATCCAGGTTGGTTATCGATAAACACTTGTATCGATGGCTAAAAGGTCATGCTTTCAGCAGTCTCCCGGTTGGGTGCACTACATCTTCCGTCGTCCTCTTCCCCATATGGTTCCCAAGAGTTCCTTGGCTAAGGGAGCAACTACTACCGTCGGAAGGGGACAGGTACCATATACTTTACACCATATCCGTTACACAGATTGTGAAAATCGACCCGTCCTATATTTCTGTTTGTGATTTTTCCCTTTTGTATATTTTATTTTTTTCAGGTGGGCGGTCGCTAAGTGATGATCTCAATCAATTTGCATCTCATTCACTCACACAGTCTTTCGTGTACAGTTCGAAATTACGTCAACTATCTCACCTTACTACCGTGTTCTTCATTCCCCAATCCCACTTATCTTCCCAATCATTAGCCATCTTGTGAAATGCGTTCCCGCTTGTCGTTTCATGAGACAAAAGAAGATTTAGTCGATTCCTATTTACTCTGACCAATCAATACTTGTATTCTATTCACTGCCTCTTTTGCTATTGTATCTCTTCCTGGTTTGAAGATATCTCACTCACTTTACGTGTCTTATTTAAATCGTAAATCATAAATAAAGCTCCTCGATCTCCACATCGAACTGATGGATATCACTGTCATAATAAGGGGAGAGGGGCTCTTTGATGGTTAGTAATTTAGTAATTGGCACGGTTGTTTTCTTCAATGGTTTGTACGTTGAGATGATTCCATCTGGTTCTAACGAAGATAAATCACAAGGGACAATCACTCATCTTCCATCCTCTGTTCAGTTTATTTCCAAGTCCAGATGTCTCTTTGGACTAATGGATACTTGAACGTCCCTTTTCACGCCTCCGCTATTTACATTAACTTTTTCATGCACCACCTTTGTATTTTGGTGCTCATTATAATTCTGATCTGAAAGGATGACTCTAGATGAAAGTTTTTCTGAACAGGTCTCGGTCGAATCTCAACTCTTTCTCACAGCATCTCGACAGTGCTCTTCACCCTGATCCCCCTTTCGGTGTCCTCTCTTTGTTGCCTGATCCCTTCTGATCCCTTCTCGACAGTATCACTTGCGTAAGATGCAGATTGGGGCAACAAGCCCCTCTTCTCTAGTGTAGAGCGAGGAACAGATCTGATTATGCAATTGATCGGCCGAGAGGGAGCTACCACTTGAACCACCCTCTCTCTCTCTGTTCCATTGCCATCGAGAGGTGGTAGGACATGCACATAGGGATATCTGAATGAAGAATTCGTTCCGTTATTCCCTCCGTTCTCTCTTCATTCTGACCCGTGAAAGGCTACGAGGAATGAAGAGACGGATTCCTCACCCTACTCGCACTCTTTCTTCAATCTTTCCATACCATTTCCCAGTTCTGGAACCATCCGATTATTGTCCAGTTATTTATCCGTTTTGCGTGTGTGATGAGATGGTGTTTCCACCTGGCGATTATCCATAGGAGAGAGGGGCCGATTCCCTTTGTCCTGTCAGAATTCCCCTCGTCTTTCGCCCGTCACAAAAAGTTGCGATGAGCAGTAATTGACGAGTATCTCTCTTGATCTTCATTCTCTGAGGTCAGAGAAACGAGAGATCACGGTGAATGAAGAGGATCAGAGACAGTCAAAGTTCTGTGAATTCACAGTCCATCTCATGGGAGAAACTTCAAAGTGCTCTGCCTCGATTCGCAGATATTTCCGTGATCTCCTTTGATGTGCCGCGAGTCTTTCTCCCTAGCCAGAAGCTCCTACCTGTATGAATGGTCTCTCTGTTACCTCATCTAAGAGAGGTCGCCGACTCCCATTCAATCACTCCTTTCACACTGTTTTGTGAGCAGCAGAGGACTGCGCAAGTGCCAATTTAGAAGAGGGGAAGGAGGGAGGGAGGGAGGGGGGATGGGGTGATTACTTCCTGAGGAAAGAATGATTACTCCAACTGAGATTACACGAGACTCCTCACAAAGAAGAAACATCTCACGAATTGTTGACTTGGTTCGATATCGTTTATGCCTGATTATCTCCTTTGCTTATCCGCCTTCTTTTTGCATGGATAATACCGTCCGCTCGACTGCTCATTTCATGCTCATTCCTTGCTTATGCCTATTCCATGTCATCACTCTGTCAATCCTATCTCCCTTGATCAGTCCATCCGGTGTTGAATCAATCTATTGTCGGGGTGGTCTTTGTCCCATCCTCCCCTTCTCCCTCTCACTTATCTCTGCCAATTGGCCCTCTCTTCCTCTCACTATCAGTGATGACCATCAGTAAGCAATTGGTCTGATTGGGATCTGATTGTGAGAGAGGAAGAGAAGAGATATCTTCTGCCATTGACTGCGGATGTGGGAATGCAATGATTACTCTCCCATCCACTGGAAAACCATTACCTAATCCACTGGATAGGGTGCATCCAAACCAGTGAAGTTAATGATTTTCCTGTGGATAGGAGAAACCAGAGTACACGAGTAGTACTCTACTCTACTCCAATTCTTTGGTTAGAAAACCACTCCAATCTTTCCTGAATTGCAGAGAGATTCCACAACGTGAAATGAGTAGCAGTGGCAATCACGGGGAAAGAAGTGTAAAGGTCTGAGACATCTCCTCTCCCCCCCCTCCTTCCTCCCCTTCCCCCCTCTCCATCCGATCGCCCCTCCTCCCTATTATCAAGCACCCCTATCACGCCCGTCTGATTTATGCACTGGGAATCATCCAAGGGGAGTCCTCTCTAGTGCAAATTGGCATCAATTCAGCAGGTTGACCCCCTCTGTCTCCCTCTCTGGCCTAGGGAGGGGAGAAGCGATGCCATTGTTCTTGACCATGCATAGACATTCATTGACTCGTGCCCCCACTTGATCCCCATTTACTGTATTCGTCTCATATTCCCCTTAGATTACTGTATCTTCTTCGCACTTCTCATCTCTTTACAACTCTTTGATCATGTCCCGCCCCTTTCCAATTGATGACCGTGCTCCCTCATTCGAACATTGAACTTCTCCTCTCTCTGACATTTCCCCGGTGATTTCCCGATCCACAATTGGTATTATCTCCCCATCCTCCGCCTCCCTTCCTCCCTCATGCCTCTCCCTCTTCATTCCCTCGTTTGGAGATACTCCAAAATGTGAGAACAGAATGAGTCTGCTCTTCCCCTTCTGTGCGGGAGGAAGGGGAGGGATGGATTCACACTAGTAGAAGAGACATCCTTTCTTCTTCTAGTGGTCATCTCAAGCTTTGAATATTCTTTCTTTACTCCTTCTTTCTCTCTCCTCCTCCTTCCCTTCCTTCAGTCGTCGAGTGGACCCAACTTCTTCTATTCGGGGGCGTTCAGTCATGAGCAAATTTGGTCGCAGTCGAGAGTTGGGTCTCTCTCGACCCTGAGGGAGTCCCTGCCCTCCCCCTCTCCCTCCCCCTCTCCCTCCCTCTCCTCTGACTCCTACCGGAGCCACCGATTTCTCACCCCGCTCACTCATTCTTGTTCACGCTCCCGCACATATTAGTACTACTATGATGCTATGCCGCCTTTTCTTCATCGTATTCTTCAATCTCAGTTCATGATCAATCCATTCCGTTACAGTATCCATGACTAATCGATAGGATGCGGAATACGGTAGTTGACGCGTCGGGCCGTACGCGACTCGAGCCGGAGTCGCAGGTAGAAACCGGAAGCCGGCTTTTGATTTCCGGCTTCCTCTAAAAATCGATTTCCAGGACGATCCTGTGAATAAAAAGCAGAAACCATGGAGCTCCCGGTGCTCAGTCGATCTCAATTCTCAACTGACTCTTAGGTGAGATCTACCGTAATCTACCGTACTCTACCGTATCCTTGCAGGCATCTCCTCATCGTTTGTGGAATCTTCCTTGTGACTACGGTAGTATTGATAGGCGCCCTGATCAGGTTACATCTTCGGATAGATGCACTCGAGGGAGGAACGACTACTGTAATCGAGGTGAGAATTATCTTTGATCTTTCCTCTAATCGTCGATAGATCGTTTCTGTTCGTGTGCAACTCCAGCTGATCCTACTTGACCTACCTCACTCTCTCACCTGCTCTCTCCTGGATCTCCATGCTCTCTCATTCTCTCTGACCCTCATGCGATCTATCTTTCTTGCTCCTTCCGTGTTTGTCTTGGGTGTTTTGTTGCAGCTGCCGTGTAGGGGGGGGGGGACGATAGATAGATGAGCTTGACCATAGACATTTCCACCCCGGGAATGTCAATGAATCAACCATAGGTTATTCTCTCGTTTACTCATCCACTCCATTGGTTCTCACAATTCCCCTCAACCTTTTCCCTTCCTCTGGCATTCTCTTCCTTCATTGACTCACAGACAATCTTTGCCTCGAGGGAGGAGGCAACATGAGGCCACTCTAACGAACAAGCTCGTAAAGAGGGAATGGAAGGGAGGGGAGGGGGAAGGTACATGTGGTTTTTTGCCGTGATGGGCGATCTCGTAGATCCACTGAGAGAGACAAATGATCGGAGTCTTTCTCTGTTCAGAGAGGGGAGGCCATTTTACGGTTGATGAAGAGGAGATGAAAGGAGTGTCTCACCTGATATAGAGATGCAATCAGTCTCGCCCCTTTTGGGATTGGCGCCTTATTGTTGTTTTGACGATTATGAGACAATGTAGATTAATTGCGCGGGTAATTGGGGATTAGGAAAGGGGCAAGAACCGCCAATTAGTCTATTATCATGAGTTGTACAGATGGGATGAAGTGAGAATGGAAGGGAGGAATGCTTCTTCTCTTCCCTTGGATACTCAATCAATCTCCCTTCTGACTGATCTTCTTCTGATAGACTTCCCTTCTCTCTTTCAATGCAACTAGGTGTGTGGCGTGAGTACACTCAGAAACATGAGTTGAGAGGGGGAAGGAAGGGGAGAGGGTCAGAGGAGGGACTAGGGACTACTTACACAATGATGAATCCACTATCAGTCCCTTCCCTTCAGGAGGAAACCCAATAGGTGACAGATAGAGTGATTGGATGGATGACAGCTCTCTCTCTATCTCTCTTCTCTTCCCTTGATCTCTCTTCTTTTTCTAACCAGATCGAGTACCTCCATTGACCTTCTCTTCCATTGCGCAGTCCCTATAGACATTAGACGTGACAGATTACTACTTATTACTGGGTGGTTCTTCCCTTCCTTCCTCTGATTTATTACTTGTATTATATACAAAAGGAGGATAAATGCATTGGGGTCAGAGAATGCGAAGTTTTGTGGACGAGACAAAAAGTGAAGAGAGAGAAATGAGACGGAGCTAAGGAGAGACTGGAAAAGAACCATAGGTTAGGATTGAGATGATGGGTATTCAATGAGAACATTCTATTGCTATACTATCTATAATAGAAGCGTTCGACTCATTGAAAAGAGCTTAGCAGTTGAACAATGAAGAGTAATTGAAGCACATCCGAATAAGAATTATTTCATCTTCATTTTTTTCCAGATTCCAACGTTGACGAATTCAACACAACGGGTACAGAGATACTCACGAGCTGCAGATTGCGTCTGTCCTCCTGGTATGAAAGATTATTATTAATTTACTGTCAGAAACCGCCTATTTATTCTCAAGTTGAAAGATCAAAGATCATATTTCAGGTCCGAAAGGAGACATTGGACCACCGGTGAGCACTTTTTCTTCAGCAATTGCTCGTTTTGTAACCCTATTCCTCCTTTGCCCTCCCTTTCCCTAAGTTCAGAATGTCGAACTGTGGTGATTCGTTCAGTTCATGTTCCTCTCAGTCTAGAATCCCACCGTAGTTGTCTATTCTGTGATGGTGTAATCCATTCCTACTGTAATCCGTTGTGTACTATTCTTCCTACCGTACCCTCCAGGGTCCTCCGGGAGGCAGTGGAGGTCGGCGTCGAGTGCTCAACAATCCTTCTCTCGTGGACGGTGTAAGTTGGTGGTTGTGTCTTCTCACAAACGTCGCCCTGTGCAAATTTCGCCAGAATTTCATTTTCTGTGGCGTGGTGTGAGATGTGATTTCCCATCCAGCGAACTCGTGTGCACTCTCTTCGTTCACTCAAGTCATTCGGATTCGTCTATTCTCCCGATGGAACAGCCATTCAACTACGAGGACTTCCTGGTCCGCCTGGGCTTCCGGTAATCGATAAACTGTCCTGTTGTAACTTTCTCGTAGTGATTCCTATCTGCTTCCCACATTTATTCAGTACACATCGTCTTACAGGGTCCAAAAGGAGGTCGTGGCTACCCTGGTTTCCCTGGACCGATCGGTCTCGACGGTCCGAAGGGACTGACGGGTCCACCGGGTGCCAGAGGAGAACCGGGAGAACGGGGCCAACCTGGTCCCGTGGGTCCTCCTGGATACGCCGCAGCACCAAAGATGGGAATGGGAGGAGGTGAGATCATTCATAGGGGTTTGAAGGAATCTGGACAGAGAAATCACTTGTCTTGCGGAGGTGAACTCGTATCTTTGCAGGCCCGATGCGTAACCATGGTTCTGGTGCCGATTATTACCATCCGATGCCTGGCCCTCCTGGTCCTCCCGGACCGCCCGGTGCCCCCGGGAAACCTGGTACCGAAGGACGATCGGGTGCCAAGGGAGAGAGAGGACTGCCTGGGTTCGATGGAGAATCTAAGGTATCAATTCTGAAACTTCTCACTGCAAGTTGAATGATAATGCTGATCTGGACGGTGCACGGCTTACTGTAGCATCCCCCGTTCCAGGTGGGACCCAAGGGAGATACGGGAGAGCGAGGACGAGATGGCACCTCTGGACCCATTGGACCAAGAGGAGAAAAGGGCGAAAAGGTATACTGTACCCGAGATCACGTTGCACTCACACACACGAATCACTTCAGTGTATCGCACCACCACCTCCTCCCCCCACTCATCCTCCTCCTCCTCCTCCTTCCACCCCTCATCCATCCTCACTCTATCGACCGATACCTGGTCCTCCGGGTCCGCCCGGACCTCCTGGTGCACGAGGGGACAATGGATTCGGGGGAGCACCAGGCACTCCTGGATTCCCTGGAAGAGATGGAGCACCGGTTAGAGGCACTTGCATGTATAGATAGATATTTGGTTGCATCTAGTTATTTTTTCTTAATCACTGAATGATTTCATCTATTATTTGTAGAACTTTTCGTTGATCACTCACCGTGGACTTCTTTCTGCTTCTTCTCCTTCCCAAATCCATTCTACTCTTCCAGGGTGCAAAGGGTGAAAGAGGTGATCGTGGATTGGATGGACTCCCAGGAGTCAATGGAAGGGATGCTTCGTCCAGTCAGATGAGTAGCAAGATCAATGCCGTTCCCATGCCTGGGCCACCCGGACCGCCTGGTATGTATTTTAGCACGGGTAAACGTGGTGGAAAATGAGCCCATTTTGCCACTGAAAAATTTTATCCCTACGATTTCGATGAAAATTGGTTGGTACATAGTATTGGGGTACTGGGAAAATTGAAGATTGAAAATATACTGGAAAAGATCTAAAAAGGATGAGAGCATGCGATTGGATGAATCTTCAATAAACTCATTCAGGACGTGACGGCAAAGACGGAGCAAAGGGAGAAAAGGTTATTTTGAATCATGAATCATCGATCTAATGTTTTCCGTTTTATATTTGGTGTATAATAACTGTCCTGAAACATATCTGTTTCTAATGACAATGCGATCTGTGGTTGCAGAAATATCAATGTATCTAATGTTTTTTTACATCCTCTCTAATTACGAGATGGGTACATTATTATCATTATGTAACCAATTGGATGTAATCAATCTTGGAACTAATCACTGACAGGGCGACAGGGGATCTCCAGGAGAAGCTGGACCTGAAGGCAAACCTGGCCCGCCTGGAAAGAGAGGCAAGAAGGTACGTTCAACCAAGCTGATCTTTGATCTTTCGGGTGTCATTGGGTGCCCCAGAGTGAGGGGGATATTGCAGGCCTAGAGAGAGAGGGAAACTGTAGGCGCACACTCCCAACTCACCACGTACTCACACCAAGTTTTGTTGATTACCGTAGTCTGGTGACGCTCTTGTGATGCATCGTTCTCGATGGTTCGTTAGCTTCCTGTAGATCCAACCAATTGTCGTGGTCCTGTGGTTGAACGTGAACCTGTGACGTCTGTTGGACAATTGAAATTGATATTGTGCAGTCCGAACGATGAAATTCAGGGAAAAGAAGGAATTGTTGGACCACAGGCGGAATACACTCAGGATGCAGCTTCACTTGAGAATCTGGCAAAGGTTAATGATCGAAAAAATCATTTTTTATCAAAATAACAAGTGAAGAGTCATCAAAATTATCAATCTCTACAGGAACTGGCTCCGCTCATTCTCGAAAGGATTTCTGCTGGACCGCCGGGACCTGTCGGACCACCGGTTAGTTACCGTAGTCATGGTACTGTAATAATAAAATGATGGTTTAAGGGACCAAGCGGATTGAAGGGATCTCCGGGAATCCAGGGACTGCCTGGACATCAAGGAGACAAGGGAGATCGAGGAGCAATGGGACCACCTGGACTGCCAGGACAACCTGTGGGTTTTATTCTTTACTGATCCAGGGTTTAGTCGGCTGAAATTGAGTTTGAATGATGAGTAGAATGAGATGGTACTACTCAAGATCACGATTCTTTAGTGTGAAGATTAATCAAAAACAGCTAGCAGTGAGAATGCAGTTGACGAACGATGAAGAGTGTTGAAGAATGCATTGCAGGGTTCACTGGATCTCGATGGAGAGATGGCAGGTGGTCGACCGGGTCCGCCTGGTCCCTCTGGACCAAAGGGTGACTCGGGTCTGCCCGGTCAACCAGGAAGCATCGGACTACCTGGTCCACCTGGGCCAATGGGAATGAGGGGAGCACCAGGAGCAGAGGGAAAGAAGGTAGGCGCACTTACTTTATCCACTCTTTATGATGTTCCAGTGATGATCAGTGAAAGTAAGTTGTCCGGCGTGATGTATTGGTGATCGTGAAATAAGTCTTTACTAACGAGAAGCACTGTAATGGGGTAGATGCTTATCACGATAGAGGGGTCTGGCTAGTGCGGGTCATAAAATAATCAAACATTTGTTTCGGTAAAAAAAACGGTTCTGTAATGCGAATATTACAGGGTAAAGAAGGAGTTGGAGGACCGAAGGGAGACATCGGAGTGCCGGTATGACCATTGATCTTTGATCTTTCTAAGCTTCATAAGTCTAGTCCGTGGTTTTCGCTAGTCTACAACTGTCGTCGCATTAGATAGATGCATTTATTGCTACATCTAGTCCGTTCATTGTGAAGAAGTTTCGATCTTCCTCTGGTAGTACCGAGATTTGAATGGTTCCATATTCAGGGTCCAAGCGGCCCAACTGGTCCTCAGGGACCACCTGGAGAGAGGGGAGATCGAGGACCTGTGGGAACTGCTGGAGAAAAGGGAGAACAGGTACGGTAGACTACGAAATTATCGATGAATAACATACCGTGTCATAGGGCATTCCTGGTCTGGATGCGCCTTGTCCTACGGGACCGGATGGACTGCCCCTACCGTACTGTTCATGGAAGCCACACGACGTATGTATCGATAACTGATCTTTATCACTCTTCAAAATTTATTTTCCATACAGTAAATACGTTTCAGAGTAATGTTAAAGTTGACTACGGGTAAGAAAAGCAGATGTAGCGTACCATTTTTCTCTTCAATTATTATTTTCGTCTAACCATTTTAACTTATTTTTATTCAATTAACTATCGTGGTGACTAGACTGAAGAGAGAAGAAAGGTTCAGTTGAACTAACGAAGATGTAGTTTGATATCTCAGTGATCTCTAATCTGTGTAGTTTGTTCTCAATTCTTTCTAGTCCGAAGAGTCTGGAGTCATCGATCGTCCCATTCGCAAGCGACGGTCCCACAACGTCAATGGATAACGACGCCAACTTTGTCCAAGATGTCCTTGCTGATCTTTGATCTTTGGTACTATCTGTTTGAAGTCAATCACTCATTCGTCCTGAACTGTCCCAATTCAAAAACTTGAAACTAGTAGTGATTTCCGAACATAAGTGGGAGCGTTACCCCGCTTGTAATATTTTGAAAATAATTATTTTCATAAATAGTAATCGATAATTTTAAGGGCAAAGAATGGCGGCGTGCGATATGAAGAAATAGGCGGAAAAGTAGCATAATTATTTCCAAGGAATCCTTTGTTTTCTGTATTCCAAGCCATTATAGTCTTCGAGCTTTAGACCCCATTTCTAGTTAGCATTATTAGGTGACCCCTTTATCCATTCTTTCATTCTTGAATCCCACCGTAACCCACTCCCTACTTTCCATTCAAATCTCACAATCTTGTCTTGAATCGGGTAACTTTTTTCGTTCTTTTCTTCATTCTTATTTTTAGGCAGTATTTCTACCGTATTATATTAACGATTGATTATCTGTGTTGTGATACAGTATCCCGAATACCGTAAGCACTCTCTTCTCTTTCTCCACTCGAATCATCAACTGTTTCTTTCACTTGCGAACTTATAGTAAAAAAATCTATTCATTAATTGCATAACCGGCTAATAGGATACAATTATGGCAACATTATTATTGTACGAGATCGAGAGTGAAATGAGATCAAAGGGGCTAAGAGATCGGTACAGGCAAAAAGGGAGATCAAAATAAATATTAGATAGATTTTTGATCGTTAAGTGAAGGTGGTGAATACAGTATCCTACATTACTTACAGTGTATCGAGACTAGAGTCTAGTCTAGATTTATCATTTCATCGTCGTCCTCTTCGTCATCGCCTCGAGGAGGAGCAATGCAATATCTGAAATACGTTCAACGTATTCCATTTAGTTTTTTATGCCTTCCATACTCTACTATTAATGAATATCATACTGCAAAAAGGGGACTTGGATGCTACATGAAACTAGAATGCATCGTCGTCTGTTTTGGGAATGAAACATAAGTTCTCACTTGAGTGGTATAACGAGTACGGTAATGTCGTCGGTGGATGCCAATCCGCCACAGTTCATCATCCATCTTAATTAGATATTTATTTTCTTGGTAGATAAATTGGACAAACTGTCTTTACGAAACTCGATTGGAAGTCTCTACTCATTGCGACACGGACTAGTCGTGATATGATCAAAGACCAACAAAAATGACTCACTTGTACGATTCAGTGGGATTCCCCCGTGCTGCAGTCGCCAATTCTTGAGCTGCTGCACAGTATCTGAATAACGTTATCTCATATTTGAAGGAGCAAAGGATGCATCAATTGAACCGTATTCCAAAATTAGGAAATAAGTTGTAAGGATAAATAAAAACCTGTGATGTCCAAGTAGGCTATTTTCATCAATACAATTTCAACTGCAAAAAATAGAATTTTCTGACCTCGATGCATCGGTTGGATCGGATGATGAGAGGGAAGATTTGACGATGAGCGCTGCATCCTCGTTGGAGATTACATCCCATAGACCATCTGGAGAGAAATTACAATTACGGTGCCCTTCTCAATTACTCAGCTTACAATTAGGTAATATCGAAATCAAAAAAAAAACAACAACAAAAAGAATTCAAAATAATCACCAGATCCAAGAATGAGAACATCCTTGTCCGTGAGTGTGGATAGAGAACGAATATCGAAGACACGAACCTGCAAAGAAGTTTGTCACTATAAATTCAGTCAAAAAGGATGTTCATAATTAGCTCGAGACTTATTTTTTGTGAAGAAAGAGTGCTATCGTCTACATTTATAAATCATCTTTACAGAAAAACGTCTGACCTCCGGGACAGCGGATAAGAATGGCTTAATCGATAGTTTATCATCTGCAGTGAGCAAGTGATGGTCACCGAATCCACGTGAAACTCCAATCGTGTTCAGGAGACGTTTCTAAAAATGAGAACTGATCATTCTCAGAATTGTGATAGAATCGCATAGTTAAAATGTTCAAATAACCTTTTTGAATCGATCGCTGATTAGTGGTGGCCGAAGATCAGAATCACGAACTGTCTTTACCGACCTATAAATATCGATGAGACGACGAAACAAAATGAATATCGTACCATCCTTGCATGAACCAGTCACGATACAGTACTTTCTTCCGTAGATCCTTCTTCGTGAGATGACGGGCATATTCCAGACGGGAAAAAGCACTACCGATGATCTCGGGGTTACGGTAAGCCTCAATTTATTCGATTATGAAAATTGATCAAGGGCTTTGACATGTGAAATGAAAATTAGGCTTTTTTTTACTCCTCACAATTTCTTGTAGTCGTTTCCTCTCCGAGTCAGCAGCAGGAGTGAGGTCACGACTGAGAGCTTCCACCTGCACAATACATGTTTCATCGAGCACTACTAATTAAATACCGAAATCAAATAAATTCACAATTATAAAACTACTGTACCCTTTCCGACGTCACCAGCACCGCTCTGCAGTCGCCCGCATTCGCAACGTAGATCTGTGAAGACACTATTATTTGATCATAAGGTAATTCGAGTGTACCTTTCCCAAAAGAATCGTCGCAGAAATGACGGCGCATCCTCCATTTATCTTGAACACCTGCTTCTCTTCTGCGATTTGATGATCCTGAAGAACTACCGTAATCGATACCATCGTTGCAAGACTCACCATATCGACGTACGCCGATTCGAGTGCTCCTATCACAAGAGCATCTGCATTGATTGTCGATTTTTCTCTTCGTGATTGACCCTTCCCGATTGAGTAGGCAGAATCGGAACGGAACTTGGACGACTGAAAGGTCACCATTACTTTTCAACGATGACGGGAAATGAATGATGTATCAACTTGTATGAAAAAGGGTAGAAAATAACTAACCATGAAATTCTCCTCTCTGTCCATCTCAATCAACGATTCGAGAACTTCTGAGAGACGAGACTGCAATGAGGAAATCGTCAGAACATTACGAAAAAAAATAAACTGATTACCTTGATATGTTCATGTAGACAGCGAGAGGCCATGATAGAGGCACCTGCAACAAGATAAATTAAAATCAATTGTAGAGATTATGGTAGATTGAAGATTACGGTACCTGTTCCGGCGTGTCCATCAAATATAGCAAAGAATGCAGCTTCCACACGGGGAGCGATCAATGAGGGCGAATCTGATCCTAGCTGGAAGGATTACGGTAACTGATATTCACCTTGACAGGGCCGCGGAAATCAACAGTACATTAAAATACTGACCGAAATAGTTGGTGAACCGAGTGGATCATCATCTGACATGCGCCGACCATTTGATACATGTCTACAACAGTTTTATTGAAACGGATAGTTTCATATTTCGATACAATGTCAAAACTAACTTGGACTGTTGCCTTCTGTCCAGTTCCTTAGCTACTTCTGCTTCGTATCCCTGTTGTACTATCTGCAGTAATCGAGCCGTAGCTTGATCTTCATTCTGCAGTGTCTTGCCTGCAAATTTAGTTTGAATGGTAACGAGAAAAATGGATGATACCTGCATTAATCGTTTCTGCATATCCAACTAGCAATGGCATACGTTCAGCATTCTTCGGGCAGATAACAGGACGGATCGACTTGTCTGCCGATATGGCAATGTCGTCGTCGGTGAAGTAGAGAAACTCAGGACGACAATACGGATGTCGAACCTTCTCGAGAAGAACTGGAATTAAAATCGATCATTTAATTCGTATAAAATAAATAAACGAATAAAAAAATTCAATAAGTGCACCAACCTGGGATGAATCCGCCAAGAAAGTTGGCGTCGCTCATGTCGACGACCAATCCGAGTCTGTTAGGAGGACCTTCGGGGCTTCTCCCACTGGAAGACTCGTCCGGCTCTTCGGCAGACGATCGACTCGACGACGACAACACATTGCGCACGCCTTGCGCAAGAGCAATAAGGTCCATGGACCTGAAAAGAATCGAGTCCTCCATTAGTTAGTTAAGAAATCCTCGAAAAAGAGGAGACCGATCAACATACCAAACAAGAAAAAAACTATATATAGTACGCCATTAACAGCGAATCGGACAACATAAAATACGAGAAAGATGCATAGAAAACATGGTACGAGCCTCCGAATTGATTCTTCGAGGAATTCTTTCAAACGCTAAATTTTGTAAAATACTTAACATCTCATTAAAAAAAACAGTTCGTACATTGAAACCCAATTACTATGAGTATTGAAACACGAGTATTTGAAGCATAAAACGATTAAAACAATTTTTTTTTCAAAGAATATTGAAAAGCCAGTTTGCAGTGACCGGAGAACCACAGTATTTTCACTCTCAAGTGGAAGTGCCTTTTCTCCGTAACTACCGTACACCTTTGCTCACCTCTTCAAATTTTTGCATTTTTCTTTTTTCCTAATTTTTTGGCGATTGATTTCACGTTTTCGCGTTATTGTTTTTGTTATTTAGGGCCCCGACGTTAACCTGCCGTAATCATAGAACCTCGATCCGTACAGTCTGGTTTCGCCGGCGTTATTTTGATCCTCATTTTAAGATTTTGCGCCTTCGAAATTTTATTCGAAATATTTATCATTTTCTCGAGCTTGCTGTTCGTCTATGATTCGCGTTTACTGCTCATCCTTTACTGTCAATACAGTGGTTGAAACTAAATTCGTGTTTTTGATACTATTTTTTCGCTCGTTTTGCGTCGATATTGGTCAAATGGTCGTTTTGCGTCAATATTGGATGAACTTTTATATGTCTGCAGGTAATGGTGCAGAGACTCACCTACAGACGACGCCTGTCGTACAACACCGCGTCCAACAAGACCAAGGTCTCCAAGACCCCGGGAGGACGCCTGGTGTACCTGTACAGAAAGAAGCAGGGATCCATCCCTCGCTGCGGTGACACCGGAGTCAAGCTGAAGGGAGTGAGTGATTTTCAAATTGCTATTTCTTGTTTTCAAAAAAAATTGCAACGGAAGTCTTATCGACCTATTTCTAAGAACGTGCACTCTTGATGGTACAAAATTCCTCCCACTGTACGCAAGTGCCTAGGTTTATGTGTCGATTTCCCCCCACAGGGCTCCTTTTGATGTTCTGATTTTATTTAACACGGTTTAAAAAAATTTCCCTTATTAACATCATATTCACAGGACATCACAGAATGAATGAATGATTCGCAGATTACCCCCTCTCGCCCCCGTGCTCTCACCCGCCTGAGCAAGAAGAGCAAGACCGTCACCAGAAGCTACGGAGGATGCCTTTCCGCCAACGCCGTTAAGGTACGATATGTCAATATATCTGTATTTAAATTTTAAAATCTCATTGGTAAGATTCTTTTGATGGCCGAATCATTCCTACAATTTAACCTCTCATTTGCTTTTACTTTTTAAGCTCGTATTTAAACATTTTCGATCATGAAATACGTATTACAGGAGCGCATCACCCGCGCCTTCCTTATCGAGGAGCAGAAGATCGTCGCCAAGGTCCTCAAGGCTAAGCAGAACGCCGACAAATAAACTGTTTCGTTGGTTGTTATTGTTTGTTAAGAGCATAAATGTGCTCTTATCTTGATCTCTTGTTGGTTCACATTACACTTCAAAATAGTTTATTCGGTTTAAAAAATGGATACTCGTATGCCATGTTCGAGATCTTGATTAGCGGAATGTGGTTCTTTGGAACCTCGTTATTAAGGTTTAGATATGAATATACATAGACAATTAACAATCGGCTCTCCCTCTGAGGGGTCTCCAGAAGATTGGTCCGAATAGTCCGTACAGATAGGGGTTCACAACGCTGTTCAATACTACTAATCCATGTAGCCAGTACAACTGAAAATATCATCGCTTGTTTCGGAAGGTAAATTTGCTAGATACCTTATTCACGTAATTTATTCCGAACTCTGGGCTGATCAGCCGAATCGCAGATAGCGAATTGTAAGGTAACCAGCAAATTATGTATGCAGCGATAAGCAGAAATGATGTTCTTATCGCTCGTGACCTGAAGTTTCATAATAGAAGAGCCTCTTATTGTAGACGAACCGAGTAAGCCGGGCATGATAGGACTGGCTGTTCACATAATGTTCTCGAGGTCCTTGAATTGATGATGCGCTCTGTCGTTGACCTGGAATATCATTGCTATGCATCATCTTATTTGAAATATGTCAATACCATTTCCTGGAGCTGTGTCCCTATCAGTGAGAGGATGTGTGCATTCGTCTCTGCTGTTCGTCACCACAATTCTCGGCTTATTGAAGGCCAAGGAATCTTCAGTCGTACTCTGCTTCCAGTCTTAACAGAATTGGTTGTATTTAGGGCTCATTTTCTGTAACATACCTTTGCCAAGCGCAGTCTCCAGTGTTTCCGTAGCAGCGAGACTTGTGTTCCTTCCCTTGCTCGATGCAGTTATTCTCAATGACAATCTAGATGAGCAAGTGGAAGGCTGCGAGTTCAGCCACACCCAAGATAGAACGATGAGATAGCAGAGCTGGAGAACAAAGATTAAAATTCACCTAATTCCATCCCCTACCATAATTATTGCCACAGGGCACCAGAAGACAAGCATGACGTGCATGAAACTGTAGAGTGTCTCATAGTCCATCTCATCCGTTGGTTGAAGTGAGATCTGATGGAGTGAGGCGAAGGTTGGATCGTTACGGGCAATATCCCACATCTGAAACAGGCACGGGTCTTTCTCCATTAAAGGAGGAGTAATCCTATTCACCTGTAGACACTGACTCCATCCCAGTTCCGGGAATGCTAGATAGTCACTCCACACGTACACTTGTGGTGAGCTGATTACGATGGAGAGCAGCTGAAATACGGTAGATGAGGGATACGGTAGGATTGGAGATTACTGTACCCATGCACTGGCAAGCATCAACTTGGTTCGTCGTTGGGCTTTCATTGGAATCTGATGGGATGTGGATGCTATGGAGAGTAATCGATCGAGAGCAATGCAGACGATTACATTCGATGATGCCTGAAGATAAATCAGAGGTTACGGTAGTTCATCAGTGTTTATCGGAATAAGGTACCTGGAAGGATAGGGATTGCCCGAACTTGACGAGCTTGCACAGTAGATTTCCTCCTCGCCAATCATACGTGAGCAACCATAGTGATCTAACATGTGATTACGTTAATTCGATGTGTCAGATTCGTGATATACCGTGAGGGAACGTAGAGGAAGATAACGAGTAGATCAGAGTAGTTGAGATGCTGTTTGAGGAGATCGAGACGAGTGTGCACTCCTCGTTCCGATAACTGGAAGAATACGGTAGAGTTCAGTGGGTCAGATTAGATTACGGTTATTGGACAGAATGTTTGGTTTCATTGGACATGCAGATGTATTGCGTGCGGGAGTGCATCAAGTCTAGTGAGCCGAGCTATCCCTTTCTCCCTTTCTGGATCCTATGGTTGACGAATGAAGAATGAGTCTCTTTCCGTTTCTAATGTTGCCATGTTGGATAGAGAAACTAGGGAAAGTTTCGAAGGAAGAGGGCTCTCTTCAACACCTCTATTTAGAAGTCTTTCTTGAATTCTTCCAGAATGAATGAGGGGGTTGGTGTGGATACGGTATCCCCATGGGACTCGTACCTGTGATGGACGGACCCCTTCTGGAATAGCACAGATTCTCACGTAGCCATAGATCAAAACAAGATTTAGCCTTCTCTTCGGTTGTGTGTTTTTGCGTGAGTTCAGTGCGTGCGAAGTGCACTGGTGCATTACTCTTGATTGTGATGACCGAGATGGTCGACCAATGGGAAGGACGTGACGTCGTGTGTTTTCTCATTTACCTAAGACTCCGAAGGTCTGGATTGGAATGGAACGACCAGAAAAGGAAGAGCATTTCACGGTTGGTCTGGTTGGGGCCCTCGAGGGAGTCTGGTGGGGGTCCCCCAATCTGATGAATGATGCACTTACGGTAGAAAGAAGGAGAGGAGTGGATGAGAGATGAAAATAGAGAGACCGTTATTATAAGAGATCAGAGGAAATGGAAAGATGAATGAGGCTCTATTCATCGAGTATTGAATAGGGTCCATCATAAGTTGTTCTTGGGACAGTAGTACTCTCATTCATTCCCCTCTTCCATCTTCCATAGATAGATCGTGAGAATACAGGTGATTAAATGTCCAACTGATAAATATTATTCCATATATTTTGTTATTCCCTGCGTGAGAAATCAAGCCGGGGAAAGGGAAGCCATAAAGGGGAGACAGAGGATGCTCAATGGACCGATAATCAGGCTCGTGCTCTCTGCACTCTCTCCATTCCCAATACTCTCTCGTCCACTCTAACCGAGGTTATGGCAGAACCGTTTCATCGCAGAAATGACCCGTCACGGTCTCTCCATTTCGCATGGACTCTTCGAGGTTAGAGAAAGTGAGAGAGTACACGGAATGAAGAGACAACAGAGATGCGTCCGGCAGAAATCGTTTCAAGAAGAAGCCATTCCGCCCAGATATTTTTCATGCGTAATTCTAACGTGGCGAAGTTACCGTACCTGTGTGTATGCGGCGAGGTTGAGTGGTGCGCCGAGTGCGAACAGGAAGACGAGCATTCCCATCTCGAGGTAGTCCGAGGTGATCGGTTCGGGCGGCTGTAACTTTTGGGAATCGTCGACTGGGCGATCGCACTCGCTGCACTCTCACTCACCATTGCGAAGGCGGTGAGATCCTCAACTACCGTATCCGTTTCGTTGTTGAGATCGTCCAGCATCTTTCGTGTCTGGAGTACGGTAGGATTACGGTAGGATTACGGTAGGGATGGAGGGTCAATGAGGATAAGCACGGAATATGATGAGATAGAGTGCAATCTTCGAGGGGTGAGAAGCACGCTCTAAATAGGGCCGAATTCTAGGAAAGGAGGAGAAGAGGAGACGAGACAGAGTGTGAAGAGACTACGGGACTGAAACTTCAGCCCGATTCCGATATCCCCCTCCCCCCTCCCCTCTCCTCCTTCACCCGCTGAGAGTCTAATAGATATATGGCATGAAAAAGGGGCGGAGAGGTAGAAAGAAGAAGGCAATTTCTGACTTCTTCATCCATTTCGAAACTCTCTCTCATACATCCAAGATACATCCGAAGACGCGCGCCGATGCCGCGCAGAATTATTCACGATTGGAGACAAAACCCTTGAGGATGTAGGATGGAGCGACGATCTGTGTGCCATTTGCTCCCATACTCACCGGAAATCAGATGGAGAAGAGGAGAGAAATTAGAAAGGGGGCGGAGTCTGGTTCACAAACTCGGCGCTCCTAGAACGTAATGGTAATAAAGGAGCGGAACATAAAACAATATGGTTGGATGATAATGGAATTCTTGTTCCTTCTCTTCCTTCTTTCATCTCTAGATCTCCCCGTTCGGAGGAGGAAATTGGAGCGAAAATACACAGACAACAAGGGAAAATTCGTAAGAAATGGAACAAATTCGTGTGCAAATGAGAAAGGGATCAGATGATAATTACGAATGGGAATACACAGTAATAGACAGACAACAATGGAAATGCAGCCATGGAGAAACGTCCTTCTGAATAGTAGACGTCGTCTTATTTTGAAGGCGACGAATCTGTCTGAACTCCCACGGTAAGTAATATTCCATTCGGAGAAGAAGAAGAAGGAGACTGTATACGAGAGAAGAGAGAAATACGATGAAAGAAATGAGTTCATAACAGATTCATCTAACAAAAGTGAGCAATGACAGGTGCAATTGAGTATTGATCTGCCATGTCTGAGTGCATTGTAATATATACAGGATTGGGCACTTGGCCGGATGACAACTAAAAATTATCATTTTCTTTCGCATTTAGGACAGAGAAGCTACCGACAAAAAGAACAGCGCTCAACAAATATTTTAGTTCTCATCCAGTAGTTTCTCATTCGACCTATTGCCAAGGATGGAGATGGGAGAGCAACAAACCATTCATCACGGGAAGATGAGATGCTAATTATTCTATTCGTTTACTATTCGTTTACTCTACGTACATCGGTCTAATGAATAAAGATGAGTATCCGTCATAGTCCTATTCTATTCCGAGAATAGTTCCTCTCTGCATGGCTCTCTCTCTTCCATCCGGCTGTTGTCTGACCAATCCTGACTTTTTTGCGCAGCCGAATGAGCAGAGATGAAGATTCTCCCCATTCCAAGTGATATCTTAGAGGATAGAGGAGAATAAATAGACAAGACTGGAAAGATGCTGATATCTCTGTTGAGAATGGGATGTATTTCGGATGGAAGGGAGGAATCGTTGAAGAGTGGTGCAAGTCTATTGAAGAATGTATGAACTGCGTGCTTGGATGAAGAAATGATCGACGCGACTGAAGCCATAGGATGATTCTTGAGAGATCGAGTGGATTGAGTGAGGAGTTGTCTCATCTTGATATGAAATTGAAGCATCCCTCTTTCTTCTTCGTCATAGAAAGGATCTTTCTCTCTTTCGGAGATGGAAACAAAGTGTGAGTGAAATTGACATAATAACCATGCTTTTCTTTCTCCTTTTCCGCCTACGAAAGTGCGAAAATGCGGAGAGAAATGAAGGAGAAGGAAAAAGGAAGAAGTTGGAAAGGAGAAGACCGAAATATGCATGGTCGAAAGTGCATGACTACATTCATAACAAACTTACCTACTCAAGCACATTTGGAATTCAGAGGGGAGCGAAACATCGAAGGAAAGAATTAGAATGGAGACGATGAAATGAAGGAGGAATGGAGTCATTGAGTGTCTCTCTCTCTCTTCCGAATGATCTCTCGGAGGGCAGAGAAGACGAGAGAGTAGGGAGAATGAAGAGAGTGCAGAGTGAGAGGAATCATCGAGAAATAGAGCATTACTACGCGCAAAGAATTATCGGAGTCGCAATTCCGGAGAGAAATCGGTTAGGAGACGAATGTGCAGGGAATGCTGTTGACTAGCATGAAGGAGATCAAAGATCAGTTACGAAATATCGCAATAGTATAGTCGCTCGAAATAGGCTCCTCGTATTCGTATCGAGTAAATTCGTGTCTCTTCGAGTGACAGACAGGTGAAACAGTGGAAAATGATGTGAAGTCACGGAACAACGGAAGATTCAGAAGGGAGAGGAAATGGAGGTGAAACGAAGCTTATTTGCCGAGAATAAATCCGAGTCTGAGAAGGGATCGAAGATGAAGTGGAACTGTATCAATCTCTAATTTAGTACGAGTAGGGAAGGGGTCTTTTACTCAGAAGAAGAGAGAGGAAAAAATGAGTAGTGATGCGTATGAGATGGAGAAGAAGAACAAGTGTCTGGGGGCCATAATCGAATCTGATGAGAAGAGAGGAGATTGAGAGGGACTGTGATATGAGAGAGGAATGAATGGATATTGATGCCGTTCCTCAAGGAATTCTTGCGTGCAGACATTAGGGCGAAATTGGAAGGGTCTTCGGAGGCTTCGACGAAATTGCCAAGAGCACTAATTCCTCTTCTGATTTGCACCTAATTGAATGGAAAAGAGGCAACATTCGAGAAAGAGGTTCGAAGGAGGAGAAAAGGATGTGAAAATAGACTGTGGAAGAAGACGTCATCGACGACTTATTTTCACTTCATCTCAACGCGCATAAATTGAGACAAGACGCCGTTCTCTTCGAAGAGAAAGAAAGGAGAACGGACATCCTCTCAACCCCAATCGAGGGCTACTTTGTAAGGGGATAGGGGAGGGATAGAGAGAGGAGGCCTACTGCAGATTGAATAGTGAACAACACAGAGGACAGGTAGAATGAAGACGAAGAGTACCAATCTGGTACTCGCGTTCAGCTAAGTGACAAGGCATCAACCAATCCAAAAAAAGTATTTTGATGTGACGGTGCTAATACACTTTTGAATCTATTATGCGAGTTTGGGTACCTTGGGCTAAAGTAGACAAGTCCAATGGGTCCGAGTGACTGACGTGCGAAATAGACGAAGCTAATTTGAGTGGAGTGAGTTCATAGGTCGAAGGAGGGGAAAAGATGGAAGATTAAGAGGGAGAGGGGGCTAAAGTTGCCTCAAAGAGAACAACATTTTGAGTGACACGCCGTTTCGGACTGATGGAGATACGAATGTTTTGACGAGTGCATAACAATTGGAACTAATTCATCGTCTTTAGTCGGACATCACTCTTTCTTTCACATGGACCGGATTACTTCCCTTGAGAACCTCAAAATGTGCGAAAAACAAATGGCCGAGTCGTCCTAAATTATGGGCTTAGCCATCGACAGAATGGAGAGCGGTTTGAGTGTTTACGAAAGAAGGAAAGGAAAGTAACACCAGTCGGAGAAGCGTTAACGATTTGTTTTGACTAACGAGAATGGAAGTTACAACTTTCTCTCTCTATCGAAACTACGTCGTCAAAGACCACGCGCAACCCCTTGTCAGAATGATGAATTGCCAGATATTTCCTTCCTTTTCCCTTCATCTTTCTTTCCGGGTCAGCGGTCGAAATGAATAAGGGTCTCCCCAGAAGTGCACCCATTGGTCCCTTAGGGGAGGATCTATGAAAGATGAGCTCATTCCATCATAAACCAAGGTGTTTTCCACCCCTTTATGTGTAATAACCCCCGAGGCTATTTTGAACCCTCTTGAGTAGTTAGAAACGAATGAGAAAGAGGACGATGTCACACTCAGTCCAGATGATGCACAAAAAGTATGGAGAAAGGGAGTGTGAAAGGAAGCTGTGCAAATGGAAGAAAACGAGTGCCGACGATGGTTTTGTTTGCTTGGAAATGAGCAGTTTTCGCAGACGGAAAAGTGGCTGTTTTCTCCCGTTGGAGAAAGCTGAATATAGATAGACACGTAATTTATCCCGCTGATGGAGAAAAGAAGAGAAATTGCAGCATTTTCCTAATTACAGAGGTCTTCGCAGAATGATGACATACATCATCGGAATACTGAGAAACAGACCAATTTCAGAAACACGAAGGAGCCTGGAAAATGAGAGAAAGAATGATGCTAAAACACCTGATAAATGCATGAAAAATGAGGCGAAACGTGCGAAAATCAGGCTGATTCGAAGAAGCAGAAGAAGTTCGTTGAACGGGAGTAAAACAGTCGGGATCTATGAGAAAAGTGAGCAAACGAAGCCATGGAAACTCTCTTAGACGTGTTAGCAAGAGGACGAAGAGGTGAAGATGATTCACTATGAGGAAACATTCAATCAGACAAGATAATGAACCATGAGGTCACGAGATAATGAGCATCATTACAATGAGAAGAGACATATTGAAGTGAGGAAGTGAATGGAGGGATGGAGCACTTTTAGAACGGAAGGAGAGTTCAAAGGAGAGAGAGGAAGAAGGACGTGGGAAGAGGAAGAGGAGACAACGCGCCTGTTCTGAGTTCCGGAACCAATTAATCACTAATTAATCACTGAGAGGACGATGAAACTCATGAGATAGCTCAAGATAGCTCAGAAGTATGGAATGAAGAGGTCTGCTCTTCAATGTCGATACTCTTGATCGATCACTGAGAAGCCTTGAGTGCAGACAATTATTGCGTCGTTGATACTAGGAAGAAGTCATAGATGAGATTAGTCAGCAAGAGAGAAGAAGATCAGAGAACGAAAAATGTAGTTCAAAATACGGGTGATGAAGCATTCATTCAACGAACTTTCCTTCGCCCAATGAATGAGATGTTCTGAATGAAGAGACTCGTCAAACTTCTTCAGAGAATCGGCAATGAAGATTTTTGTGCGGTACCGTAGGATGAAGTTATAAACGAGTAGCGACAATTTGATGGGGAGAGAATACAAATGATGGTCGGTAGAGTTCTCCCAGTGGAATACCGTGAATACAAAGCGGAAGTTCCTCTGATTTCAATGAATTCTCAATAGAGGGGAGCAAGTTCGAAAACACCCGTCGAAATGAAGTGTTTTCGATGCCAAAAGTGACACGCGATGCCCCATGTGCAAGTGAGGGAATGAGGGAATCTTTCCTCCCTTCCAAACTCTTCTTTTCACTCCTTAGAATCGGGTCGTTATCGTTGAAGATGTCGTTTGAGATGGAGAGGAGAAAGAGAGAGGGACGATCTCTCCATTCGGAATCTTCTCTCGATGGATAGAGAAATGACTCAGAATTAGCTCACAGCGAACTTTTAACGCGCTTATGCGACGACGAAAGAGAATAAAATGAGTTGCGGAGAAGGGAAAAGAGGGGACGATGAGAGTTCAAAGATCTGAAATGGGCTCTCTCTCAGGAAAACAACAGCAACATTGTGAGTAACATCAAGAATAGTATCAAGTTTGAAGTTTTGATCTCGTCTAGACTCGAGTAGTCAATTTCACACAACGAGTGAAAATGAAAGAGGGAGCCAAACCAATTTGGATAATTATCTCGGACCGTTCAAATGAGGGGAAGTTTAGATTGTTTTCGTATCTCTTTCCACATTATAGAGGGTGCTTTTGGTTCTAAAGCGACGAAAACAAATGGAATTTCAGCTGACCGATGAAATTCAATCGGAGAACGACGAACTTTGGCCCGAATGAGAAATAGACTCTGCAATCTGGTTTGCATCTAGGAATAGGCCTCGTGCTGCAATTGAGCTGCTGTTTTGTCGACCGATCGGGGAATGACAATGAATGCACTTTATTGCACTACATACAATGAATGATACAATCTGCTCTCCTCCGACTCCGATTCCACGTCGTTTCTTGCATTAGAATCCCTGCAAAAGCGCTGAAGTTTCAAGAGTAATCAAATTCGGAATTCCCCTCGAAAAAGGGAACCAGAGGTGCCGACATTTCACTTTAGGCATGTGAATGGAGTTCACAAAGCAGAATGAGAACGGAAAGAAAAGTTGGTCAGCTGTGAAGAAAATAACCAAACTTCCAAGTTCACATTGTGAAAGAGTTTTCAAAAAAGGAGAAGGAAATAGTTCACTTGTAACGTACTCTTTCTCACTCTTCATTGTATCGTAACAGTCAAAGAACACGATGGAACTCCATATTGAAAGTAAGAAGAAGATTAAGATTGAAAGTGAAGAGAAAAAGACTGCAATTATTTGGTATTAATATGCCTTATCGACTACTCACTTTTACGATCTCTCCCATCTTCGAAATATTCGCGAGAAATGAAATATTGACTGAAAACCAGCTAGATAGTCATTCAGAAATAAATCAACGTATTTCTGAGCAAATGCGAACCTGATGACGAGAATATCCCCAATGCCGAAGAAATATTCAATGAGCAATATGAAGTAAAGGATAGCAAAAACAAAGCCGTAAGCAATCTACAAATTACGATCAGATAATAATCGAATGAATTCTCTTGTTTCTACAGCAACACTTGTCTCACCATAAGCATCGAGATGGGAAGAATCGATTGAGGTCGATGAAGAAGGATGCCGAGAATCGAGAGAATTCCAGTTGAGAAAGTTATTGTGAAGTAAAGAATCTGCATTAGTTGTTTGTATCTACCATTTCAGTAAAGATACCAAAAACGAATTCTTGGGAATTAATTGAACAATAATGAATACCGACGTGAAACATTTTGAGAACAAGAGATTCTTCTTGTACCATGCCGTTCATGAAAAATATTATACGCGAGAGAATGAACAATATTGAGATTATCGTTGAACCTGTCTCAAATAATTTTCTATTCTGATACCGCTCGTCATAACTACTGAAATTTACCGTGCTACTCATTACTCCGCAGCAACATCTTCCATTTGAGTCAAGAAAGGAAAATAAATTCATAGTATGGGTGCAGAGGCAATCGAAAGAATGATGCGAAATAACGTTCGAAGGAAATGAAACAAACATGATTCATGTAGTTGAATTTGTCACCAAAGTGTTGAATAAGAACATTTAACATTTAAATTGAAGCGGCAACTCTCCTGTCAAAATTACAGATCATGTGGCATGAAGTGATTGAGGAATTAATCGATAATATGGTAATTATATTCTTGAATATTGATTTCACTCTCCTCATTCGCTCTCCTCAATGCCCATTCATTCCTTGCTCTCTCCTCCATCCCGATTGGTTCCGTTCTTCCTTCTCTCTAATGGGCCAGCAATCAAGTGCCCCTCCAGCCCCTTCAGATGAGCCAACTGCAGCCAATGAACCGGATACGGTAAGGGAGTAGGATACGGTAGATACGGTATCTTATCGATTGAGGACTCGACCTGCGTCGTCTCTCCCAGTCAACCGGCCGAATCCATCTCCAGAAAAATCGTGAAAGCAACGGTGATGAGTACGGTAGAGTACGGTAGAAGTATCGATTCATTCAGGATGTGGGAGATTATGGAGAAAGGAAGAAGAAGAACAGCAAACCACGAGCGAAGAAATCGGGAACAGGGGTACGGTAGATAAAGAGATGAATCTATAACTGACATACTACTTGCAGAAATCATCGAAACAATCAGAAAAAAGTGGCCGAAGTTCAAAAAGTACTTCGAAGAGTTCGTCAAGAGGAAAATCAAGGAAAGTTACTGAGACGGTCGATCCTGTCGAGATGGAATTGAGAAGGGCATTCAGGTTTTAATTGATCTTTGATCTCCGAATGATCTTTGATCTTTGACAGAGGGGAAGGACGAGAGAAGGCTCGATTCATCTCCACTGTACAAGAGGCAACGGAAGCTCCAACTGTTCCAGGAAGCATGATTAAGTTTGAGGTGATGACGTCCACTTTGATATTTGATCTTTCCTTTACTCTTTCAGTCAATGCAAACTGTCGTCAACGTTGTCATTCCGCACCATCGAACTTTCAAGAAGAAAAATCGATCCAAATACGATCCATGGAAGCGGTAAGAAGTGCTTGACCTTTAATCTTTGATCTCTCTCTTTTAGTTACGGTGCCCTGAAGAAGTTGCATCAGATAGGAGGATGGGCATACAATACGAAGGATCTCAAGAAGAATTCATCTCGACGAAGCAGAGGGGCAGCCAAGACAAAACTGAAGTGAACAATGAATGAGATACGGTAGATTGATCTTTGATCTCTCCAGATATTACGAGATCAAAAAAGATTCTAAATTCTACCTTCCCCCGCCGGCCAATCAACCGATTACCAAATTGGAGACTGTTCTAGTGAAGGATAAAAGAAGAAGAAACTCAAAATGAAGGATTGAAGAACAAGGATCAATCACTTTACGAGTAACAAACTCAACTAGTCAAACTAGTAAGAAGAATCGATAAACTCTTGAATTGAATATTGTTATTAATTGCACACTCACTACACACAAGAACACAAATTGTACCTCAAATCTGTCATTCCTCATCATAAGGCGATATTGTGAGAGCATCTTTTTCGTGATATGTGCTTGTAATCTCGGTCGATTTGATTTAATTATAAAATGAGTTGACTGTTCAAATAAAAGTGACTCACTCTGTCTCTCTTTCTCACATGAGCTTAGCGAGGAGAAAGAGTAGAGAGAAAGTGCTGATAACATTGATAACATTTCTTCATTGCAAGTTCCCTCCCCATTTCCGTTTATCATTATTGATTGATTTATTCACTCAATCTTTGTAGCGTATGATTTGGCTCAATCATGAAGATTATGGAAAGAAAGAGAATCCATCGATATATCATTCCGTAAGATTATTTAAGCAAAAAAATCAAAATTGTAACAATATTCAGTTTGTCCTGGAAGACAGGATCTACGTTGTATTTTATGATGAATTAAAATCAAGATTTTCATTAGCTTTTATTAGATCCGGTGAGCCGTTTTTCGAAAATTCGAAATTGTTGAAGTTGAAGAATACAATTATTTCAATTTCAGATACTCTTACACTCAAACAGACTTCTCTTACCTCGGAGGTATGTTAGTTTTTTTTGTTTCTCCGATAGAATGAATTATATTTTTTGCCTTAGGACGGTCTTCCAATCTCGATATTCGTTAAATTCTTCGTTTATAAAAATGAAGTCTACATGATTTCGCCCCAGCGAAATTATCAAGTCTACAAGGCAACTCAAAGTAAGCAACAATATCAAAATTGTTAAAATAATGTCTACTATGACAATGTTACCAACAATCAAAAGAATAGTGAAGGTAGTTTAATTGTACCAGGACCCGATGGAGGTTTACATTTCACTGAAGTGGAAACAGTGGGAATGCCTCCTGATTACGCTCGTTCATTACGATCTCCCTTCATTAGAACTTCAGGTAGAGTAGATCTATCTCGTAAAATCTAATTTGTAATTGTTCAAGATACGTCCACTCTCTTCTGCGAATTAACAGACCACGAACGACAAATTCTCTATCTCGATCAATTAAATTTAGAAACAATGCGATGGAATAGAATCGAATTCGAACATAATGAAGTAAGATCAACACCATTCATTGTGTTAAATTGACGTAGACCAATTATATTCATGTTTCAGTTAGCCCTTATTGCTTTCTTGAGTGGAAGTTGGAAAGGAATAGACGGAGGAAACGGAATGGTCTATTTCAATTTTGTTCAGACTATGATGGGAAGAGCGAGAGGGAAGGGACCCGACTTTGTTGTGAGTAAATTTTTTTCTTCATTCAACTTTCAAATTATTTTTCGTTGCAGATTTTAGATTGCACAAAAAAGGTCTGTCACATTGGAGTTCAATCACACTACTTTCCCTTGCCTGCACAAATTTGTAAGCGACACCATTTCTGATCAGGAGTTTATTCTCCCTGTTTCAGTCTTAGTAGAGGGACACATTCACGCTTTTGATGATCGACAATTATATCGATTCGAAAAATCAAATAATACTTGGACCAAGGTATGAAATATTTTACATTCACCTGCCCTGCACAAAGATTTCACATTGAATTGAACATTGAAATTGAAGATCCCATGTTACAGATTCGTCTTCCTTACTCCGATCGAGTTGCTTCATTCTACAATACGGTCTCAGTAATTGGAAGTCGAATCTATTTGATTGGAGGATGCAATGGACTATTTGCGTATGTTTTTTCATTGTTTTTCATCAGTTTCTAACATAAATGAAATATATTTCAGTTCTACGGCTCGTCGTTCTCCTTCTCCTGATTTCATTCCCGTCGTATCGGTTATTGAGACAGGTGAGATGAAACAGTTGAAATAGCCCCGAAGATGTCAACTCAATTTGCAGTTCCAACCCTACAACACCGAGCCGTTGCTTGCATAAACTTCTTCGGATTCCCATTAGATGTCATACGACGACGACTCCCGGAGGGACTTTTGTGAGTTATCGAGATCTACGTTTTAGGAAACATAATTTCATCCATTTTCAGTTACCTGTACTTCCGTGACAAATCGAATGATGAACCGTTCCCGAAGGGATTCGAACTAGATTTGACCAACTTCCAACCTACGATGAGGCAACAAGATTGATCCTCCAGATTCTCAATTGAGGCCATGGGCCAATTAGATTTATAGGAGATGATTTCGAGTTTGTATGAAAGAATAAACGATACAACTCTCTTTCATGAGTCATGTTGGGTTAAAAGTGTGCTGGGTATATTCACGTCAGTACGCGTTTCCTCTGTTATTTCTCTCTCTCTCTCTCTTCTCGTCTCTCCACTGATTCCAACGCGTTTTCATTTGCAAACTCTCCATATTTCCACTTCCTTTTCCATTATGGACACTCGCAGTAAAGAATTGTCTGGAGCAGAGAAGATGGATTCGAAGCCAGAATTTAAACGTGAGTAGCCATTCAGAGATCTTACTTCCAATTTATTGTCAGGGATCAGCTTAGAACAACTTGAGAAGGAAATGGGGACTGTGGACCATTATGATGAAAATGATGATGAAGATTTATCAGTATGTTCCGCTCTTCCTTTCTTATTTCCGTCTCTTCTGCATTGAATACTCCATTCTTCTCAGAGTTTTCCTTCCCTCTCCTCTGCCGAATCAGGAACGGAGTATGATAGTGTGAGAACGGAAGATATGAGCGATGAGGACGATGTTCCCGAAGAACCGAAAGAGACGACAGAGGTGGCCATTATCTACCAATCTTTCAACGATTGCGATTTGCAGAAGCAGCCTAAAGTCAAAATGGAATCGGATGTCCAGAGACGATGGTTGAATACAAAGGGAAGCGATGGAGGTGAAATACAATCAAAATCAGATTGAAAATCAACATATGCGTAGATAAATTATTATTATTTTTCCAGATCTGTCGAATAGAGTGTGCCAAATCGGTTCGGATAGTTCGGATATCCGACTCTATTATCCGATGTTCGGAATATTCGGTCGGATACGGAAGAAAGGGCACTATCCGGTCGGTTAACCGAGTGAGAGACGGAAGGCCCGGTTAACCGGTTGAAACCGGCGGTTTGGCAAGTACACAGGCAAGAGAAGCAAAGGAAGGTAGATCAAATGCCTGATCTCGTCCCCCGTTCGAAGTCTCAGAGAGCATAAAATGATGATCGATATCCCTGACCTCTTCCTCCCTTGCCTGTGTACGTGCCAAACCGCCGGTTACACCCGGTTAACCGGGTCTTCCGTCTGACACTCGGTTAACCGACCGGATATCGAATATATCCGAATAGAAAACAAAGGAAATCAAAGTCGGTTATCCGAATGTCGAGAATATTCGATTTCACTTTCCCTACTGTCGAATATTAGTGATAAGAGAGTGACTCGATCAGCTTCGGGAAAAGTACCCATAGAAGATTTCAAGTTCTCAGAATGTCACGGAGTCGTGAAAGAAGAACCATTCAAAAGTTCGAGAAGCACCTTTTTGACGTTTGAAAACTGTCATTTTGAATATTTCAGAAGTGGATTCTGAAGAATTCTACGCAGCGATCGCAGCTGTTGATCCGTATAATGAGGACGAAGATGATGATTTTGATGTGAGTATTCAATTATTTTATCGTGTTGCGGTATCTCGAATTTATTCCTGATTTCAGATGGACGATAACGACGATGAAAGTGAATCAGAAACGGATCACGATAGTGTGAGAACGGGAGATTTGAGTGAACTTGAGTATATTTCCAATGAACCAAAAGAGGAGAAAAAGGTGGATAGCCAACCATCAACCTTTTGATCGATTAAGAATTTTCTAGAAGCTCCCGAAAGTCAAAAAGATTTCGTCGTATGTTCCTTTTCGGAAGTGGCTGCAAACTTGTGAAAGTGATGGAGGTGAAATATCATCATAGTCAGATTAAGGATTTTTATTTTGATATTTTCTTCCAGGTTCATGGGATACTCGTGAAAAGCGAGTGACTCGATCAGTCTCAGGAATAGTTCCCAAAGGGGAATTTATTTTTGAGGACGAGGGAGTAACTAGAGAAGAGCCATTCAAAAGTGAGAATTTCTGATTTATGAAGAAGATCTCATTTCCAAAATGTAAGAAGTGGACGCTGTCGAATTCTATGAGGCGATTGCTGCAGTTGATCCGTATAACGAGAACGAAGATGATGATTTTGATGTGAGATATCTATTTCGAATTACTCATTCATTATTATGATCAGTTCAAACAAATCAAATTTCCAGATGGAAGACGACGAGGGAGAAAACGGATCAGAATCGGACTACGATAGTGTGAGAACGGGAGAAATGAGTAGTGAAGACGAAATTGTCGAGGAAGAACAATTCTGATGCAATATCTACTTTGATTGGGCAAAAATATCCTTCAACTGATAAACAACTGATAAATGTAATGAATATTCAATAGCATCAGTATTCAATATTGCAATCACACTTCGTAGATACGAAAATTCTTTATTTTACTAGAAACACGAATAATCGCTCTATTGAGAGGCAATACTGAAGGAGAAGTCGGAATCCACTCGTCTGACCTGAATGAATGAATCGATCGATATCAGGGAGGGGATACCGTATACCTTTCTCCATTGATTACCGTAGCAAACGAATACAGATTGTTCTGCTTCGATCTTCGCAGGGGAAGATGAACCACTTTCGAGAGTGGAATCAACTTCAAGAGAAGGCATAACAATCTGATTCTTTCCACTCTTCGTCGATTTAGATGAAGATGATACAGTCTGGAATACGCTACATAAGAGTACTGTAAGATTAGTCTACCGTACCTTTGATTTCTCGATATTCTTCCCCTTGAGACCCTTTCCATCTTTCTTCATTCCACTAATACTCTTCGCTGTCTTTGCCGATGCTTTGCTATTCGCATCGTCTGGTTTCTTCTTCGTTACTTTCACATTCGTCTGTTTCATCTGAAACATATAAATTGATCTTTGATCTCTGTTCGTTCTCACTTTCTTCCCCTTTCCTCCCTTTGCCTGCCCCTTCTTCTTACGATATCTCTTGCACACGAAGCTGCAATCAATTGATTATCTCTTAGATACTTCCATCTATAGTATCCTTTCATCCTTCACTCACAAGATTATGATGATAATAAGTGCGATGACAATTGCAAGGATAACGAGAATGAGAACAGTGTTTGAGGAAGAATCATCTTTAGCGGAAGTAGACTGAAAGACAAAAGAGATGAAAAAGGAAAGGAGAAGAGAATCTCTTACACTCTCCATTGTAGTCGATATTTCATCCTTCAATGCCATTCCAATTTGATCAGTATTTGGAATGGGAAGAGGAGCAGGAGGAAGGGGTTTACTAGTAGAAAGGGAAATTCGAGTTGTTATCTCATTCATAAGAGTTGTCTTCACATCCTCAATAATCGGTCGATCAGTTACGGGAGGTTCGGTTGGATCCGGATCGAATACCGTAGGCGAATCGGTTACGGTATTAAAGGGTTCCGGGCTGGGTTCCGAGTCGGGAGTGGGATCGAGATCAGGTTGGGATGCTTCCACTGGTTTGGACTCGGTAACCCTCTCGGTATGAGGTTTGAATGTCTCCGTGGATGGTTCCGTTGGTTTCACCGGAGGAGCGACGGAGTGAGAATCAGAAGGTTTCTCTTCTTGAGTCGAAGAATCAGAAATCATCGTTGGAAGGGAAGGAGATCGTTTGACGAAATCGGAATACGAAGAATCTGAGAAAGATTGTATCTACGGTACATCATGGGGATACGGTAGATAACTCACTCGAAATATTAGATGGTTTATATTGAGAGATTACAGAATTGGAGTGAAGAGAATGAGACGAATCAACCATTTCACATGAGGGAGAATACGAGAAATGAGAAGACGTGAGAGATAAATCTATTTATTGATTTCCCTCCTTCCTTGTTGTCGAATGCAAATGAGATGAACTTGTTTTCTCAAGAAAGTTGAGGATATAGTGAAGAAATGGTTGAAGGATGATGGAGACATCAATTGAAAGAGGTCCTTCTCGAGAAGTCTTATTCCGAACGGATGACAAGTGAAACTCAAATTTTATTCAAAGGCATTCATTCTGTACAGGGCTAAATTATTAGACGAAATTGTTTCGATTGGTGAATAATACATATCTAAACATTTTCAAGCATGATCGCTTATGCAAAGTTCGAAAGAGAGATGAGAGGGGGAATAAGATAGACACCGGAAACAAATTCTCACAAAACAAACAATCAAATTGAGACCTAGCGAAGTGTGATGGTAACTGTTAGACTAGGGCCTATAAAGAAAATAAGGGGGCGGAGTCTGTAGAGATCAAAGATCAATTCTACACTCCATTGAGGGAACTCATTTAGTGAGCAGGAGCATCCTTAGACATTGTCTGCTTCTGATTGAGAGTCCAGTAGAATCCACGAAGAGCCATCAACTCGTGGTGATTACCTGATAGAGATCAAAGATCAGAATCGAGAGATCAAAGATCAACTAACCCTTCTCAACGATGACTCCCTTCTGGACTACAGCGATAACATCAGAATTGACAATGGAAGAAAGACGATGGGCGATAACGAGACAAGTTCGGCCTTCTCGTGCAGTGTCAAGAGCCTCTTGCACCAACTGGAAAGGAGAGATCAAAGATCAATCGAGAGATAGAGATAGAGAGACCTTCTCAGATTCAGTATCCAGAGCGGAAGTGGCCTCGTCGAGGAGAAGGATCTTAGGGTTTCTGAAGAAGATCAGAGATCAAAGATCAAGTATTAAATACCACAAACCTAACGAGAGCACGAGCGATGGCAATACGCTGCTTCTGTCCTCCAGACAGCTGAGTTCCTCTCTCTCCGACGTTCGTATCGTAACCCTGGAGGAGGATTACGGTAGAAGGGAAGGTTTGATGGGTCAGATCAGTTACTCACGAGGGGCAGTGATGAGATGAACTCGTGGACGTTGGACAGCTTGGCTGCACGCTCCACTCGCTCCTGTTCGACGTTCTCCTCGATACCGTAGCTGGGAAGGATGGAGAATTGATCTTTGATCTTTAGCGTTAACCTAGAGTGTTGAAATCTCACATGATATTCTCTCTAATGGAGCAATCGAATAGCGTTGGCTCCTGTGATACGAGGGCGATTTGTGAACGAGTGTGATGGGGATTCAGATCACGAATGTCATTCTCGTCCAGCAACTGAAGAAAGATCAAAGATCAGAGGGGAAGACTACAAACTACAAAGATCAAAGACCACACTACGCACCACATTTCCTCCGTCGGCATCGTAGAATCGCTCGATCAGTTGAATGGTCGTCGACTTACCGCAACCTGCAGTGGGAAATTACAGAATGAGCACACGCAGTTCAAATTTTGACGGGCGACGTTGCGCACTCTTGTACTCACCAGATGCACCGACGAGAGCGACGGTTTGTCCTCGCTTGATCTCGAGATTGAGTCCTTGCAGAACCTGATGGAGTACGGTAGAATGACGTCATCTCAGACTATCGATTACCTTGATCGATGGTCGTTCGGGATAGCAGAAACGGACGTTCTTGAAGGTGATGTTACCGTGCAGCGTCTGCAAATGTGGAAAATGACAGAATGACTACACGCAATGATAATTTCGACAGGCGACGTTTCACAATGCCTCACCACGCGCTTGCCCTCCTGCGTGAGATTGTCGATCTTGGGAACGTCGGAGAGCATCTTGAACACGATACCACCTGTAATGAAGATTGATAAATGACAGAATGCGCGCACGCAGCGCAGGTTTCGACTGGCGACGTTTCCAACAGTTCACAACACAACTCACCAGCGAGCTTAGCCTTCATGTACTCGGGAATGTAGGAAGTAGCCAGACCAAGGGTGTTAGTGGTCAGCGAAATGGCGTACATTACTCTGAAGAAATGGTTTCCATTAGGCTCCGCCCTCCTTTCCCAGATACTTACCTGAGAACCTTGATAGGCTCCATAATATCGTCCTGGATGAAGATGATACCGATTCTGGTAGCGATGGCAAGCATAACGAAGAGAGAGCATGAAGCGAATCTGGAAAGAGCAGAATACACCTCACGCAATGCAAATTGTGACAAGCGACGTTTGCCACTGCACCACACCACTCACCCGTAGGATGCTCCCTGGACGACGGCCTGTCGCACGGAGTACTGCACCACCTTATCGAGAGAACCGCAGAACTTCCTGAATGATGACATCATTATGCTCCACCCCTTCACTCCGACTCCGCCCCCTTTGACTCACTGGTAGAACAGCTCTTCACGAGTGAGCGCCTGCACGGTGCGAATACTCTCAATAGCCTCCATGGCGACCTAGAAAAGTCAGAATTTAGTACACACAGTGCAAGCTTGAACAGAGCGACGTATCCCACTCCAACACACCACTTACCTTTCCGGACTCTTCGATTTCCTTGGCGGACAGCTTACCCTTGCCAGTGAGCACACGATGACGCATGACGAGACCGATTGCTGAAGAAGAATGGAGATGGCCACGCCCCTTCTAAGCCCCGCCCCCTCTAAGCTCCGCTCACTAACCAAAGATGGGGAAGACGGCAAGAGTGACCAATGCCATCTGCCAACCGAAGAGGAAGGCAATAACGACTCCGAAGAAGATGGAGATGAACGTCGAAGTGACAGTTCCGATACGGTAATCGACGGCCTGCAAGACTCCGTCCACTCAGACTCCGCCCCCCACTTCTGACTCCGCCCACTCACCGTTCTGATCTGGGGGACATCAGTGGAGAGACGAGTGCAGATCTTTCCCGTTGCGTGTTTGGGATTGTCGAAGAAGCCGATCTGAGCAATGTTCATCTAAGTCCCGCCCCCTCTTGACTCCGCCCCTTCTTGACTCGACCCACCTCATGCGAGATAACATTGCGGAAGAGATTAGAACGAAGTCGCATGGTTAGACGTTCACCACCCGATCCGAGGAAGAATACCTTCAAGGAAAATTGTATTATTCTGAGTTTTTCCCCATTCTTCATCTCAAAATCAAATGTGTGTGTGTGAAACAAGAAGAAATGTGAAACAAGAAGAAATGATTACTTCTCCGAGCACACAAGATCCCTGCATAAAGGCCAGAACGAGGAACAAAAGAGAGTAGAATTGACCCTCGTGCAGCATCTCATCTTGATCCGTAATTGTGAAGATCTGCAAGGATCGAATACAGTAATCCAGTCTCATCGGGTCGATCGATAACTGATTTACCTGGATAATCTGAGTGAATAGGACGGAGTAAGCGGGAGTAACTGCTCCGAGCAACAACACGAACAGGAATCCTGTAAAAGGAAACCATCCACTACCGTAATCCGAATGAGTTCGCTGTGTCAGATAGACAACTAACCGATAATCTGTCGGCACCAATCTTGTCTTGATGATGCGAGAATCTTTCCGAGCGAGACGGGATCCACTCCTTCGTCCTTCAATTCTGGAATAGGGCGGAGCTTAGAGGGGAGAAGTGGGCGGAGTCAGTCACTCACCCTGTCTCAATCTGGCCATTTCATCCTGTTTCACACTCTTCACAACGGGCTCAACGACGACGGCCGCTCCTGAATGAATACCGTAATCTCTCCTTGTCCGGACCGGTCAGATTCCTCATTCAACGGGTCAGATTCCTTACCGGCAGTCATCGTACGCTGACGGAGACCGGCTGGGTCCATTTCGGATTCCTGTAAATCGATATTTGATTACCGTAATCAGGATAAGCCAGGGGTCATCATCATCACTTACCATATCGGCGACGTACGAACGACGAGAGTGCTGGGAAATCATCGAGACATTCGACATCGCACGATTACGGGCGTTTCTGCGACATTTTGGTTTAATTTTTCAGTTAATATTGGTATTTTACGTACCTGAATGGATCGGCAATCTGGGAGGTCTGACGAGAGTAGGCGGCATTCGTACGGGCTTCCTGTAAGGGAGTGCATCATCACAATGAAAGGGGGCGTGGCCAAAGAGAGGAAAGGCGCGAAGCTAAGAGGCACTCACAGCAGAAATGGACATGCGACGGGCGACTGCCTCGGGAAGTGGCACCGGCTCATCATCCTCTGAAAAGATCAAAGATCAACTTCATGTTATGTTTCACATGAAATCATCAAAGCAACCGAATCTCGAACTGAATGCGCAACTGAGGACAATCCAATGGATTTCGCATGCGCAAACGTACGAAGAGGCACATCGACTAGCTGTGTCTCGTCAAAGGGAACAATCTCAGGTTCAGGCTCCGATTCCGGAACCGAGAGCTCTTGTGTTATGGCTAGAACCGTAGAGTAGGCATTGACATTTGATGATTCTTGTTGTAAGAGGGATTTCTTACCCTCATCGGGATCCTTTCCATCTCCAGCCAAATCGACACTGTCAGAGAACGTCTGAGCCATAACAAGATCGTGGTAGAGACCCTGAAAGAGATTAATTGGTTCTGTTCCTGAGATCAAAGATCATAGATCCTCCTAAAAACTATCATACAATTCATTCACCTTGGTGAGCAAGAGCGATTCGTGGTTGCCCATTTCGACGATTTCTCCGTGCTTCAAAGGAGGAGAGATTAGAGATCAAAGATCAAGTTCGTACCTTCATGGCGATAATCTTGTCGGCGTGACGGATAGTAGAGAGACGATGGGCGATGATTATGGTTGTGCGACCCTTTGCGGCCTGAAGAGAAAAGGAGATGGAATGGGGCAAAGGATGAATGAACGAACCTTGTCCAGAGCCTTCTGTACGATTCTCTCTGATTCGGCATCCAGAGCGGAAGTGGCCTCGTCCAAGAGAAGGATCTTAGGGTTTCTGAAGAAGATTAGAGATCAAAGATCAAAGACCAGTCCACAAACCTGACGAGAGCACGAGCGATGGCGATACGCTGCTTCTGTCCTCCGGACAGCTGAGTTCCACGATCTCCCACCATAGTGTCGTACTTCTGCATAGTTCAAGGTTCAAACTACAAAGATCAAAGATCACTGACCAGAGGCAGAGCTTCGATGAACTTGGCGGCGTTGGCGATGGCGCAGGCGACCTTGATCTCGTTGAGAGTCACATCGACACGACCGAACTGAGATGGTGCGGTATTAGGAAACGTCGCCTCGTCGGAATTTGCATTGCGTGAGTGTCTTTCTGCCGTTTACCTTGATATTCTCAGCGATGGAGCAGTTGAAGAGCACGGGCTCTTGAGATACCACACCGATGACGTTACGGAGATAGTGGAGATTGTATGAGGGAATATCGTGACCATCGAGGGTCAGCTGGAGAGATCAAAGATCAGACTACAGACTATAAAGATCGCCACTTACTCTTCCTCCTTCCAGATCGTAGTAACGAAGCAGCAGCGAGACAATGGTGGACTTGCCCGATCCTGCAATTGTGTGTGGTGTGGTAATCGTCGCTTCGTTCAAAATTGCATTGCGTGTGCCGTTTCTGCTCTTTCCCACCTGATGATCCGACCAGAGCGACGGTCTCTCCGGGTTCCACGGTGAACGAGATTCCCTTGAGGATCTGAAGGAGGGGAAGAGTGATGGGAAGGTACAAATAGAGAGATCAAAGATCACGAATAACTCACGGGGACATCGGGTCTGGATGGGTAGCGGAACTTGACGTTATCGAGGACGATTCTTCCACGTGCATTCGTCTGCTTCACTCCAGTATCAGCAGTCGAATCGAAGGGAGGTTCCTGAGGAGATCAAGTAATGAAGGATGTCACCCATCTTCGAGAGATTCTTCACTCTCATCGTTGAGAGAGTACGATGAGTGAAGAGAAGGATTCTTCACAGTGACACTTGTAAAGTGAATGGCTTACTCTATCGAGAACTTCGAAGATGGAGGCAGCCGATCCCTGTGCTCCTCCGAGCACGGCCAATTGAGGTCCAGCCTGTCCGAGAGCCACCGATCCCATCATCACAGCGAAGAACACCTGAGTTTACCCATTCAATGCTATTTCCCGGTCCCGGCTCCGGCTAAATCCCCTATGAAAGCCGGCTCACGGTCATGAGATCTCCGGGTTCGAGCGATCCATCGTAGACGAATCCAACTCCGAAGTAGTAGGCAATGGCGATTCCGATGAAGTTAGTCATTCCTGAAGGAGGCGATGACGTCATGAGTAAAGAATTAGAACGAACCCATAGCTCCGAATGACAGTCCAATGTAGATACAACGACGGATTCCCAGTGCGCGAGCCTCCTTTAGGGCAGAATCGTAACTGAAAACCCATTTTTGTTGAAAAGATCTATTTCTTGAGTATTCTCAAGTTTTTCTTGTTTGTTTGTCATTGTCCCTTCCTCATTTTTCCTCACTCGTTATCATCATTGAATGGTCTCTCTGACTCACCGTTTGCACTCCCTTTCCAGTCCATTGAATGCGACTACCGTACGAATCGACGAGATTACCTGAAGTATCGATTACCGTAACCCATCTGGTTCAAAGGAGTCAGATTCCCTACCTCCTCGGCGACCGAACCGGCCTTTGCGTACTTGAGAGCCTCGGCGTGCATGAAGGTCGATACGATCTGAATCACGTTTTTATTTTAGTCATTCTGTGAAAATGACAAGCTCTATCTCTCCAAAATTAGTTTTAAAAAACAGTTTCTCACCCATGCTATAGTGAATCCGCAAGCAACTTGGATGGGTACGATGGCCAGCATAATCAATGTCAATCTCCAATCGTGAGTGAACGCAATGATGAATCCAGCAATGAACTGAAATCAATCGATTACCGTAACCCTCTCGGATGGGTCGTTACCTGGGCCAGACACTGCATGGCTAATCCCATCTTGTCTCCCGTTCCTTCGCGCACACGCTCCAGGTTACTGTAAGAGGATGGGTCAGTTATCGATTGGAGGGAAAGGGGGCACTGACTCGAAGAGTTTCGTGGCGAGAGCTCCTCCGGTGTTCATGTCGAACCATGAGATATCCTGCAGATGGAATCACTTTATTGAGGAATCGAGAAGGAAAAGGGAGAATGGGTAAACATGCCTGTCTAAGAATGGACTTCATGAAGTTACGACGGAGTCTGTCCATCATGTTTTCAGAGACGTACAGAAGGCATGACACCTGGGAATTGATTTTTTTCGGAGCAATGTAATATAGCAATGTAAAAGCAATGTAATAGCAATGTAATGCACGTCATCGTTATTTGTTATAAATTCATCATTTTCTCGATGAAAATAGTGCTCACTTGGATGAAAGCAGCGCAGAATACACCGACGGCAAGAATGGCGTACGCCCAAATTACCTAGAATGGAAGACATTTATTGGTAAAGTAAAGTAAAGTAAAGTGAACAAATGTATTCCTTTACACATGTCTATGTAAAGGAATACATTTGTTGGTGCAACCCAGGAATGGACACATTTTTAAAATCTGTATTCATGCAGATCAGCCAAACAAGGGTAGATAGGTACATGTGGAACTAGTTTGCGTCATAAAGAAAGTAGCTTACACCCATGACTTCATTAAAGAATTGATCATCATCCCAATAGGTTTTATTGGCGGCATCGATGGGAATCGATGCATTTCCTGAAAGAAATTATTCTTTAGTTTGTGTATTTACCAGTTCACTGGAAAAATATCACAGATTTATCTTCAGTTATTCAGTTGCTTCACAAACTGAATAGTGAATTTTTGTCATCGCATAAATGTTCCATGCTTTTGTACGCACACTGGGCCTCGAATGTGTCAGTTTGGTAGATTGATTCCTTGCATTCTCCGCTAGAAAAAGTAACAGCACTGCATTTAGGGCTATTGCGTCGTGGAAAAGAATTACAAACTACATGTGTCCCTCTTCTTTCTCATCTCACTCATTATTCGGTCTGTAATCATTACAATCTTGGATTGCTGGCAGCGCATTCTCATTGAATCGTAAAATGAATGGGGAAGAGAGTCGATAGTGATCCCCATCCTTTCTCTCACCACAGAATTCCTTCCCTTTCTCTCTCTCTCACTCTTTCTATCCACAGGACCATAAAAGAGATAAGAGCCCCGTTGTGTGGATGTTTCTTCGAATCGACCGACCGATCGACGTGAAAACGGAGAGCTTTTACGACCATTGGAGGAGAGAGAAGAAACGTCATTCAAAAGTGGCAGCATAATGAGAGAAGAATATTACATGATAATTTATGAATGATTCAGTGCTATTACTTTTTCCTATGGGAGATGCAAGACTGGAAGTGACTCAATCTAATGAAATTAATGGAGAATCTGAACTAGTGAATATTCGGAAGTGCGTCATGCAATTTTGTTGCATCACTCTATCCGAAGAACAACATTCAATAATTTCGAAAACTCACTGTCATTTCCAATGAAGATCTGCTCGTTAATGAACGACTGCGAGATTTTACCCTGGAAATATCAGTTTTTTTCCAGTTTATAGCTAAATTTGAGATTTCAATTTGCGGTTCTCAATGCCATCTTGAGTGGGTTTTACCTGGAAATTGTTACTTTGATGCAAAAATGAGAGATCTAATTTGTATCCATGATCCAATTTCAAATAATTCGTACCTGAAGGATGGACATGAATGGATTGGCAGCTCCAGTGATCATCGATACGAGAAGGGCACAGAACAGCATGAATCGTTCGCATGTCGTCGTGTATCGGAACTGAAAGAATACGAAATTAAAATATATGTGTTCAGCTATCATCTCGGAACGTTTGCTTCAGTCTGCTATTTAAAATCAAGTCCAAATCAATTCAAAGTATAACTTACGAGAGTGCTCAGAGGCACTTTCTTCTGCTTCATCGCAGCTTTGTCATCTTCCCTGCAAAATTATCATTGTTTCATCCAATTTTCGAAACAATAGGGGTCTGAAAGGGTGCGAAACTCACTTCGCGGCGCCCATGGTTCCAAGGAGGACTCGCGACTGCTGAGCCTGCAATTGAATGGATTAGATCAGAATGATGTCATCATGAGCACGAGTTACGACATTCGTATGCAATGAATTGAGGGAATCATCTGATTGTGTGAAGAGGGGAGAGGAATGATCGAAAGGACTGCAGGATTGAGTGTGAATATCAATAAAGACTGGAGAGAAGAAGTGATGAATCTCTGATAAGAATGAGTGAGAGAATGGGAGGAGATTGGGATGTTTCATGAGCACTAGAGAAGCGCACAATCTTTTCGTTGCACGCTAACTGGTTGACAGGCCGATCCGACCCGACTGATGGGACAGCTCGAGAGGAGAGAGAAGACTGCGAATGAGTGTGAAGGAGAATGGAAGCTCGTTATCAGAAGGTGTGATAAGAGGACAAAGGGAATGATCAATGATTGGATGAGTCGAATGATGGGATGATGAGAGAATGAAAATGATGAAGAAGAATATCGATTTGTAGGTCACAGATTGATTCTCCAGGTGAGATTAATGTGAAGAAAATCGTGAATCTATGCGTGCGTGAATGCTTCAAAATCCATTAAGATTCTAGCAACACTTGCAGCAAACCAACAGTCAATTTCGCAAAATTGCCGAAGAAGAAACTACGATCGATATTTCTTGAGAAAGTATCTGGATTAGCGTTAGAGTTAGGTAACTCGTGAAGAATATCTTGAAAGTTGGAATCCACCTAGATATCTCATCTAGATATTTAGGTTGGGTTATATACAAGGATTTTGATTGCTATGGAGCGATTTTCACAAAAAAAAATTAGTTTTGTGGAAGTCTTTCGCGATGGATAATTTAGAAGAATCATGAAGAAGAATCACTCCATAACTCAAAATTAGAAATTTTCATGTTCTAAAAAAGTGAAATGATGAAAAAGACTCGGATGAAGTGTGGGCCCGCTCTACTAGTTCTTATCTACATAGATATATACATATTTCCTCCTCCCATTCCGAGAGGTGTCAAAAGCGAGCCTTTTCCTCGTTGAAATTTGTGCTTGTCGCTAGGATTATAGATATGATTGTAGCCGAATGGGAAATTCTGATCTGATGAACGATCGACTGCGATTGATCAGTTTTATGATGTAGATCGATGACTTAATGATCTATCTAATGACCTATAAAAGAGTTTCAAGATTGGCATTATCTTAGTACGGAAGAGAACTACTTGATTGCACAAGGCTCTTTGCGATTGAGATCGACGTTTATGTCGGAAACAAAAAAATGAAGCAAACAATAACTAATTCTATTGAAACCCCTTTATAAACTGATATTGATAAGCTTATCATATGAAGAACACAAACTGCATATTCTTTCGTCACAAAGGATTAGTAGCACAGTGTGATATGGACAAGAATTGTGTCTAGAATCTGAAGAACTGACCTGTCAAAATCCTCTGAATCAACCAAATAAAGTTTGTAGTCGAGTGAAATCACCACTAGAATGGACATGAGCGACTAATCGATCGATTCAAAGGGAGTGATCTATTGGGGGGGGAGGAATCACTAGCTCATAGGAAAGAAAGAGAATAGACTGAATCGTCTCGATGCCTATGGCAATAATCCCCTTCTGATAAGCAAAAAGGCAGCCGATTTCGCCCAGGGATATTGCACTTTTTATTGTGGACGTCGTTTCGTAATCATGATTGAGTATGTAGCACAATATATATTGCCCACCGTAGTCTTTGGAGACTACAGTACACAAGCAGAATGCGATCATAAAGTGGCGTAGATGTATCTTTGGGGGGGGGGGGGGGGGGGATCACTAGCTCATAGGAAAGAAAGAGAAAAGACTGAATCGTCTCGATGCCTATGGCAATAATCCCCTTCTGATAAGCAAAAAGGCAGCCGATTTCGCCCAGGGATATTGCACTTTTTATTGTGGACGTCGTTTCGTAATCATGATTGAGTATGTAGCACAATATATATTGCCCACCGTAGTCTTTGGAGACTACAGTACACAAGCAGAATGCGATCATAAAGTGGCGTAGATGTATCTTTGCAATTATGAAGAGGAAAAGGTATGGGATGACCCCGACCGCTCATCAATCTTCCCTTCCATTCGTAGTTTGTCTCATATCACTCAATTTATCAGTAAAGTGACGTAAAGATTGGAGGGGCAATCGTATTGGTATGCAGTTATGTGCCCGCTTTTGCCCCTTATCAAAGTCTGACCACCACACCAAATAGAGGGGTTCACAATCGGAGTTTGTAGGACTGAAAAGATGTCTGTCCTGAGGGAATGGAAAGAAATCGGAGAAGTTAAGAAACCATTTGGAAATCGACGTCTTCTTCAAATATGAGGTGTTGTGGGGTGAAAAGAGAGACCAATTTGTAGTCATGGGTATTTTTGCAATGCTCATCCTACACAGCATCTTTTTTTAAACAAAATAACAGTTGAATGGAAGAAAAGTGAAGAGAATCGCGCAGTCCAGCTTGCTTCCATTATTTCACATATTGAAACACAATTAGGAAATCGTTTCCATTGTTGAAATTTCCACCGTTATTATTGGGGGAACTGAATCCCTGACAGAAAAGAGTTTCAACCAGGGTCTTTGGATATGTCACACACACGATTTTACCGTCTAATGCTTGCTTTCCTTTTATTCGCGAGATATCGATCGATTCGTTAGCAGACATAGCATTAGAGGAGGCCATCTTAGAGAGGGCGCATACTGATGAGGGAAGCAGAACGGACAGATGACATTATCTACCATCTTTCTTATTTTTCAACCTGTCGAAGAAAAAACAACCTTTCAACGCATTTCTTGAAGACCAATAACTCGAGAACCATTCTCTTCTACTACCATCATTGAGAACGGAGTACGTTAATTATTTCATATTTTCTAAATTATTCATTGGATAAGTTTCGGTTGTTGGTTTTCATCACTTTCGTTGTTCTATTCCTTCCCTAATCAATTATTTCATTTAATCAATGATCAATGATTATTCTTCCTCATACTTTCCTCGATTCATTTTTCTACTTAGTTTAGAGTATCTAAAGTGTGCAAACGATTTTTCGATCACATATTTTGTACTGCTCTCTCGCTGTTCAGAGAAACTCTATCAGAATCCGCTTTTCATATTATATTGATTTCCACGACTATACTAAGCCTGGCCCTTGGGTAACCAATAGCTAGCTTGTTTCCTATTTGTAGAGGAATTTTGTGTATAAGGGAATCCTACTGCCAACAATCAGCCGCTCAAAACAACAAAAAAACTTCATTAGCAGAACACAACAACTTTTACAGAAAACACGAAAAAATAAAGGAATTCCAGTGCAACAACATTTAGCACTATGAGATTTTCACATATTGCACTGGAATTCCTTTATTTTTTCGTGTTTTCTGTAAAAGTTGTTGTGTTCTGCTAATGAAGTTTTTTTGTTGTTTTGAGCGGCTGATTGTTGGCAGTAGGATTCCCTTATACACAAAATTCCTCTACAAATAGGAAACAAGCTAGCTATTGGTTACCCAAGGGCCAGGCTTAGTATAGTCGTGGAAATCAATATAATATGAAAAGCGGATTCTGATAGAGTTTCTCTGAACAGCGAGAGAGCAGTACAAAATATGTGATCGAAAAATCGTTTGCACACTTTAGATACTCTAAACTAAGTAGAAAAATGAATCGAGGAAAGTATGAGGAAGAATAATCATTGATCATTGATTAAATGAAATAATTGATTAGGGAAGGAATAGAACAACGAAAGTGATGAAAACCAACAACCGAAACTTATCCAATGAATAATTTAGAAAATATGAAATAATTAACGTACTCCGTTCTCAATGATGGTAGTAGAAGAGAATGGTTCTCGAGTTATTGGTCTTCAAGAAATGCGTTGAAAGGTTGTTTTTTCTTCGACAGGTTGAAAAATAAGAAAGATGGTAGATAATGTCATCTGTCCGTTCTGCTTCCCTCATCAGTATGCGCCCTCTCTAAGATGGCCTCCTCTAATGCTATGTCTGCTAACGAATCGATCGATATCTCGCGAATAAAAGGAAAGCAAGCATTAGACGGTAAAATCGTGTGTGTGACATATCCAAAGACCCTGGTTGAAACTCTTTTCTGTCAGGGATTCAGTTCCCCCAATAATAACGGTGGAAATTTCAACAATGGAAACGATTTCCTAATTGTGTTTCAATATGTGAAATAATGGAAGCAAGCTGGACTGCGCGATTCTCTTCACTTTTCTTCCATTCAACTGTTATTTTGTTTAAAAAAAGATGCTGTGTAGGATGAGCATTGCAAAAATACCCATGACTACAAATTGGTCTCTCTTTTCACCCCACAACACCTCATATTTGAAGAAGACGTCGATTTCCAAATGGTTTCTTAACTTCTCCGATTTCTTTCCATTCCCTCAGGACAGACATCTTTTCAGTCCTACAAACTCCGATTGTGAACCCCTCTATTTGGTGTGGTGGTCAGACTTTGATAAGGGGCAAAAGCGGGCACATAACTGCATACCAATACGATTGCCCCTCCAATCTTTACGTCACTTTACTGATAAATTGAGTGATATGAGACAAACTACGAAAGAAAGAGAATAGACTGAATCGTCTCGATGCCTATGGCAATAATCCCCTTCTGATAAGCAAAAAGGCAGCCGATTTCGCCCAGGGATATTGCACTTTTTATTGTGGACGTCGTTTCGTAATCATGATTGAGTATGTAGCACAATATATATTGCCCACCGTAGTCTTTGGAGACTACAGTACACAAGCAGAATGCGATCATAAAGTGGCGTAGATGTATCTTTGCAATTATGAAGAGGAAAAGGTATGGGATGACCCCGACCGCTCATCAATCTTCCCTTCCATTCGTAGTTTGTCTCATATCACTCAATTTATCAGTAAAGTGACGTAAAGATTGGAGGGGCAATCGTATTGGTATGCAGTTATGTGCCCGCTTTTGCCCCTTATCAAAGTCTGACCACCACACCAAATAGAGGGGTTCACAATCGGAGTTTGTAGGACTGAAAAGATGTCTGTCCTGAGGGAATGGAAAGAAATCGGAGAAGTTAAGAAACCATTTGGAAATCGACGTCTTCTTCAAATATGAGGTGTTGTGGGGTGAAAAGAGAGACCAATTTGTAGTCATGGGTATTTTTGCAATGCTCATCCTACACAGCATCTTTTTTTAAACAAAATAACAGTTGAATGGAAGAAAAGTGAAGAGAATCGCGCAGTCCAGCTTGCTTCCATTATTTCACATATTGAAACACAATTAGGAAATCGTTTCCATTGTTGAAATTTCCACCGTTATTATTGGGGGAACTGAATCCCTGACAGAAAAGAGTTTCAACCAGGGTCTTTGGATATGTCACACACACGATTTTACCGTCTAATGCTTGCTTTCCTTTTATTCGCGAGATATCGATCGATTCGTTAGCAGACATAGCATTAGAGGAGGCCATCTTAGAGAGGGCGCATACTGATGAGGGAAGCAGAACGGACAGATGACATTATCTACCATCTTTCTTATTTTTCAACCTGTCGAAGAAAAAACAACCTTTCAACGCATTTCTTGAAGACCAATAACTCGAGAACCATTCTCTTCTACTACCATCATTGAGAACGGAGTACGTTAATTATTTCATATTTTCTAAATTATTCATTGGATAAGTTTCGGTTGTTGGTTTTCATCACTTTCGTTGTTCTATTCCTTCCCTAATCAATTATTTCATTTAATCAATGATCAATGATTATTCTTCCTCATACTTTCCTCGATTCATTTTTCTACTTAGTTTAGAGTATCTAAAGTGTGCAAACGATTTTTCGATCACATATTTTGTACTGCTCTCTCGCTGTTCAGAGAAACTCTATCAGAATCCGCTTTTCATATTATATTGATTTCCACGACTATACTAAGCCTGGCCCTTGGGTAACCAATAGCTAGCTTGTTTCCTATTTGTAGAGGAATTTTGTGTATAAGGGAATCCTACTGCCAACAATCAGCCGCTCAAAACAACAAAAAAACTTCATTAGCAGAACACAACAACTTTTACAGAAAACACGAAAAAATAAAGGAATTCCAGTGCAACAACATTTAGCACTATGAGATTTTCACATAGTCTGATTGCACTATGAAAAAAGTGAAAACTTGAAATAACATAAATAGATGTACGCCAGACAGAACACGTGAAAATCACATAGTTTAGATTTTTGCTGGACGAAAATCGGGCTGAATTGTGCGCTTCTGAAGCTAACACATAGTTATGGAAAAAAAAACGAATATACGATAAAGTCAAAGGGAAATTGTGAATGGGGAGAGGGGCGATTCCTGTATGGTCTCACATTTTTGCCCTCTTCTTGGCGGGTGCCCTTGACTCAGTCCTATCTGGAGTCTTTGAGACAGTCCTGGCTGGAGTGATTGGTACAGCTACGGCAGGAGCCACAGATTTGGCTCGAGCCCTTGGCTCAGTCCTATCTGGAGTCTTTGAGACAGTTGTGGCAGGAGCCACAGATTTGGATCGAGCCTTTGACACAGTCTTGGCTTGCGTTGTTGATACCGTCGTGTCAGGAGTCGTTTGTGTACCCTGTGAGACAGTCCTGACTGGAGTCATTGGTACAGTTGTGGCAGGAGCCACAGATTTAGATCGAGTCCTTGGCACAGTAGTTGGTGGAGTGGATTTGCCTCGACTCGACGAAGCTTGAACCTGTAATAACGCAGTGCATGTACAACAATGACATTGTATTTGAATTACCTCTCTGGCAACACTCTTAGATCGAGTATTCTGCTTATCTCTGATGGACGGCCGCCTAGAACAAGCAAATTAATTGTCAGTACTACATTCATATTCTGCGAATATTTTTTTATCTCGAATATGAGGGCCGAGTGGAACTAGATCTTCACAGAGGCACATGCGGCTTATACTGAGGTACAAAGGTCAAATACCCCTCCCGAAAGGACCTAAGCATTCCACATTTTTAGCCCATTTTGAGCAAAAATTAAAGAATACCACACCACGGATCGACAAAAACGGAAGAAATATACATTGTTACCCCAAGAGTTCATCTATTCAAAATGAAGTTGGCAGTGATGATCACCATCCTCGAGACATTGTTACCCCAAGAGTTCATCTATTCAAAATGAAGTTGGCAGTGATGATCACCATCCTCGAGAAATTGTTACCGCAAGAGTTCATCTATTCAAAATGAAGTTGGCAGTGATGATCACCATCCTCGAGACATTGTTACCCCAAGAGTTCATCTATTCAAAATGAAGTTGGCAGTGATGATCACCATCCTCGAGAAATTGTTACCGCAAGAGTTCATCTATTCAAAATGAAGTTGGCAGTGATGATCACCATCCTCGAGAAATTGTTACCGCAAGAGTTCATCTATTCAAAATGAAGTTGGCAGTGATGATCACCATCCTCGAGAAATTGTTACCGCAAGAGTTCATCTATTCAAAATGAAGTTGGCAGTGATGATCACCATCCTCGAGAAATTGTTACCGCAAGAGTTCATCTATTCAAAATGAAGTTGGCAGTGATGATCACCATCCTCGAGAAATTGTTACCGCAAGAGTTCATCTATTCAAAATGAAGTTGGCAGTGATGATCACCATCCTCGAGAAATTGTTACCGCAAGAGTTCATCTATTCAAAATGAAGTTGGCAGTGATGATCACCATCCTCGAGACATTGTTACCCCAAGAGTTCATGTATTCAAAATGAAGTTGGCAGTGATGATCACCATCCTCGAGACATTGTTACCCCAAGAGTTCATCTATTCAAAATGAAGTTGGCAGTGATGATCACCATCCTCGAGACATTGTTACCCCAAGAGTTCATCTATTCTTAAAAATTCGCTGTGAAATCCATCACTGAGGTTTGATTGATTCTTACGCGAACGCCCCCCCCCCCCCCATATTATCTCCCTTAATTCTGCTCCCCTTTTGATTCACCACACGGATTTTTACATTGTACATAGAGATTTTATGTTCGTGTAATTGAGTTTCAAGTGAACGACTATAAGTTTTGCAAGTTTTCTCGGTCATTTGAACAGTTTCGGAAGAAGGGTAGAAATGACCGAATCCATCAGTTTGGGGGGAAGATGGATTTATGGGCGCAGTGTTCAAAAAGTCAATCTCACAATCAGATGCACATATAAAAATTGGATCAATTGGTATAGAAACGGAGGAGAAAACCACCTCGAAGTACTTGACATGCCTTACATACTTTTTGATCGCTGTATGGGCCACAGGTGAAGTAAAAAGTGCCTTCATATATGATTCAATCCTTACCCTCTTCCTGAATTCTTCGGTGTATTATTATTTCCATAATTGGAATAGCTCTTGGTTCGTGGTTGCTCCTGGGTTGATGCAAAGAAAGTAGGCTGTTTACGTTTACGAGACGACCTCAATATATTTGGATATTTGTATTTTATTTCCATGTTGGTCAATCTTCGACGAGTGTACTTTTACCTCAATTTTTTTAAAGGAAAACAATGGATTTTGTAAAGACCTTTTCAAATCCGGGTGTAAATTATATGTATTATGCAATTGACTACGCTGTTGCTAATGGCACACAAAACGAATGAGTCACCTTCTGAGGAAAGAGTTATCAGCTTCTTCATCCATCATATCAATATCATCTGCACGATGCTCTTCCATTTCGTGTGATTCTTCGTCCATATCTTCAGGAATATCGCAGTCATTTTTACGCTTTCTTGCTGCAGGCAAAATATTAACCATTGGAAAAAATTGCAATTTGATAAATTCGGAACTTTTGCATTACATTTAAATCATCCACTCACATATTATCGGTGAGAATGTCGAGAGTTTCGTTGTCTCCTTTGAAGTCGCCTTCTTCTTCCTCTTATCAAGTGATTTATCGACGCCTAAAAATAATATTAGAGATGCAGTTTTGTACATCGACTCACTCATCGTGGGGAGAGATGGATTATCTGACATCTCAATATCATCCGTCTTCTTTGCTTTTTCAATCATTATTTCATCATCATTTTCTTCCTTCACTTTAGTGTATCTTTCTTCCTCCTCTTCTTTCATAATTTCATGCTCTTTCATATCAACATCTTCTACCAAGATTCCATTCTCTTCCTTCTTCTGCTCTATTATTTCTTCAATCTTCGAAGCAATCTCCTCATTAACTTCATCTGTACCGCCTTCTTCTTTATCAAACTCCTCCTCTTTCTTTTCCTCTATCTCGACAGTGCTTCCCTCCGTCTCATCGATAGGTTTACCTTCTATCTCGACAGTTTCTTCTTCCATATCTTCATTTTCCTTCGCTGATGTCGTATTTTCTACCTCGTCAGTCTTTTGCTCCATATCTCCAGCATTTTCATAAATAAATTCATCCATATTGGTCTCATCTTCTACCTTCTTCTCCATTTCAATCGATCCTTCCTTCTTATCCGTTTCAATCATTCCTTCATCCTTCTTCGTTTCAATAATTCCTTCATCCTTCTTCATCTCAATCGATCCTTCCTTCTTATCATCCGTTTCAGTCATTCCTTCATCCTTCTTCGTTTCAATAATTCCTTCATCCTTCTTCATCTCAATCGATCCTTCCTTCTTATCATCCGTTTCAGTCATTCCTTCATCCTTCTTCGTTTCAATAATTCCTTCATCCTTCTTCATCTCAATCGATCCTTCCTTCTTATCATCCGTTTCAGTCATTCCTTCATCCTTCTTCGTTTCAATAATTCCTTCATCCTTCTTCATCTCAATCGATCCTTCCTTCTTATCATCCGTTTCAGTCATTCCTTCATCCTTCTTCGTTTCAATAATTCCTTCATCCTTCTTCATCTCAATCGATCCTTCCTTCTTATCATCCGTTTCAGTCATTCCTTCATCCTTCTTCGTTTCAATAATTCCTTCATCCTTCTTCATCTCAATCGATCCTTCCTTCTTATCATCCGTTTCAGTCATTCCTTCATCCTTCTTCGTTTCAATAATTCCTTCATCCTTCTTCATCTCAATCGATCCTTCCTTCTTATCATCCGTTTCAGTCATTCCTTCATCCTTCTTCGTTTCAATAATTCCTTCATCCTTCT
>LS487136.1:23708-36458 GCA_900490705.1 Pristionchus arcanus | reverse complement strand
AAAAAATATTTTTTATGCAATAGTTGAAGATTCTTCAACTCTTAAATCAATGAAGACCTTTCCGGATTGGAACCATGGGAAACCACTCGTCTTATATCCAATGTTCAAATTTAAAATTTAGGTGAATTTCTTCTCGAGGTTTCGAAAGTCCTTCTAATGATCAAGATTGAACAATTTGGTCCTGAATATCGTTTATTTGGAATTCCTCGCTATTTCTGGATGGAAATTTCAAGACAGATGATGGGAAATGGACTTGATCACTTCAAAATTTGTCGATATGTTAATCCTCGGAAAGGATTGGTAAGAATACATTAAAATTCAGTAGATCTGAAGTAAATAGATTTCTACATGAAACAAGTATATTGCAGATTGAGCGTCGAAGAGAAGAAGACTCTCATCCGATTGCTATTGTGAATGTTCGATTAAACGAAAGTTTTTAAAGAAATTAGACCTCGACGAAAATACATGAAGAATCCATGAAGAATTTATACTATTCAACTCTAATAAACATGATAGAAACACCTCTTCGTGAAACCTTATCGTTCGATGCTCTCTTCATTTGGTAAAACTTGAAGAGATACATACCCCGTACTTTCTTATCTTCTTTTCGGACAACTAGATAGGTGTTTGCCGTCGGGATCATTACAATATTGCTTCTCCAGTTCATCCCCTGGTTCAGAAACAGATGAAGGGCCATTTCGAGGATGCTGGGAAATCAATTAGGTGAAGAGGATGACAATCGCCTCCAAGGATGATCCCTCGAGATCTTCCCGAGTTCAAACCTTCAGAACCAATTGGCACTCTTTATGGCCACAATTCACTTACAAAACAAGTTTATTTAGATCGTATTTAGATCTTCTATTATCAATATTAAGTCGGTAAATATTGTGTTCTATCCATGAATATAATTAAGAATTGCTTTGCGTTATAAAAACACTTTGCGATTCGCGAATAATTACATTGAGATGTTTCACACTACAGTACTTCCAATAGTTTAGCTCTATGCGGCATCTCTGCAAAAGTATTTTTGTCCATCTTTCGAAAGTCTTCGTTGTTTCCTCGTCTCCTTGCTGTTGGGCTGGTTTTATTAGTTTCCTGATTTTATGTCCGTACCTTGTTCTACGTATTTACTACAATTTCCGGTTACGACGACGTGTTGATCTTACTGTCCTCAGAGTTTTTCGAACCGGTACTTTCCAGTTCATTTATCGATTCATCATTCGTTGAATGTCTGCGGCGCTTACGGATTCGCAGCTGGAGACCCTTCGCGACGAGATCAAGAAACAGGGAGATGAGATCAGACTTCTGAAAGCGAATAACGCCGACAAAGATCTCGTTAGTTTTCAATTAAAATTGCCCCGTTAACACACGTATATGATCGCTAATCATTGGGAAGTATTGATGGTGTGTGGAACATTTTCCTTTCTAGTAAACGTCGTCCTTTCTGCCCGCACTCACATATTACCAAATACAATCACAATGCTCCGTTCATTGTCTCGATCGTTCGCCACCGTGGTGTACACGCACAGAAGCGGCAGAAAGGTCGACATTCAATGTTCAATTAGGGGATTAGTAGGGTAGCGATAGATTCACTTCCAATCATAGAAAGACTGCTTCTAATTTTAAGCACTCGGTATACTTTTTAAAACTAGTATTGCATCAGTCTGACTAGGCTTCTAGAGTATAGAGTGTATTTAGTTCTGTCATCATTGTGCAAGAAAACAACGAGTTTATACCCTGAAGATTTATTCTCATTTCATTTTCAGATCAAAGAGAAGGTGGCGGCAATGAATGCTAAGAAGGCATTGCTGTCGAAAGGAGATGAGACTGAGAAACCCGGCAAATTCGTCCTCAAGTGTCCCAAGGGTGCGTTTATCAAGTTTTTAACCATTTTTAGCTATTATTTTGTTTATTTATCGTTATGAATTCGCAGGAACTCGTGACTACGGTGCGAAGGCGATGGCAGTTCGCGAGTCAGTGCTCAAGATCATGACGGACACCTTCAAGAGACACGGAGCAGAGACTATCGAGACTCCCGTTTTCGAATTGAGGTATCACACTCGTACTATTTCGTATTCGTTGTAATCTCTCAAATAAACTTCTTTCAGAGATGTCCTACTCGGTAAATACGGTGAGGAAGGAGGCAAGCTGGTGTACGATCTACAGGATCAGGGTGGAGAACTACTCTCCATGAGATACGATCTCACTGTAAGTCTTTGTATGTTTTTCAATCAAATTGTGCGTCTGTATTATATTATTGGCGTTTTAAAGTCTTGTTTAAAAAATGATTCCCTTTGTAGGTACCATTCGCTCGTTTCCTTGCAATGAACAAAGTGTCTGCGATGAAGAGATACCACATCGCACGAGTCTATCGAAGGGATCAACCAGTGATGACCAGAGGACGATACAGAGAGTTCTACCAGTGTGTCAGTTACTCATGCTCATTATCAGTCAACTGCTCGAAAAGGACAGTGAGATGAGTAGAATATTCGTTCAGGATTTTGACATTGCCGGCACGTACGATTCGATGATTCCCGAGGCAGAATGTCTCAAGATCATGGATGAAGTATTGTCCGCTCTCAATCTGGGAGAGTACACCATCAAGGTAGGTGGGAAAGAGCAGAATCAGTCTGGAGGAGCACCAGTGGGTCAGGGAGATCATTTGACCTCATGACTGGCTGAAACACACTTTTTGCTGACTAATAGAGCACGAGGTTTGTGGGTCAGGGGAAAGCAAGATCGGAGCACTGTGTGAGGAATCTAATAATGATTATAAATTAGTTATTTTTATATTCTTTCAGCTGAATCACCGTCTGATGCTGGACGGCATGTTCGCCGTTATCGGATCGGATGACTCCCAATTTAAAGTATTTGAAAAAAAGAGAAGCCCAATTATTTATTATTTTGCAGTCGGTATGCGCTTCAGTGGACAAGTTGGATAAGGAACCATGGGAGAAGGTTGAGAAGGAATTGATCAATGAGCGAGGTCTCACTCCCGATGCTGCTGCCAGACTCGGATCATTTGTCAGATTCAGAGGTTCGCGCCAAATTAGAGATTCAAATTTTGATAAAGGACGCTTAAAATTATTTGTTTTTAAATTGTCGTAGTTTAGAGCTGAATCCGGATCTGGACAATGCCGCCGTACTCGAACAGATGATGCAGATCCCTGAATTGGCCGCCAATGCCAAGTTCAAGAAGGGAGTCGAGGAGATTAAGGTAAGATTGATTTTTGCCTCGACGATTATTTATTGCCGGATCTTATCTTTTCTACTTTTCCATTTTTCGCATTTGTAGCTTCTGCTGACATACTGCACTGCCTTCGGTGTCTCTGACGCCGTGCGAGTGGAGCCATCCCTGGCCAGAGGACTCGACTACTACACTGGTGAGGAATCATTCGGGCATTGACAATTATTGAATGTTTGGTAGTTGCTTTATCACCTCTCATCATCTCATATTTTATAATGAAACCATGAGAATGTGAATCATGCAGGTTCGATCTACGAGGCAGTAATTCCGAATGGACTCCAAGGAGTGGCCGATGAGGATGGACAGCCAGTGGGAGTGGGAAGTGTGGCTGGAGGAGGACGGTGAGATTAACAACATTTTCGATTCTACCGTATTATCGAATTTCCAGATACGATGGTCTCGTTGGAATGTTTGCCGCCAAAGCGAACGTGCCCTGCTGCGGAGTCTCCTTTGGAATCGAGCGACTATTCGCCATCATCGAGGCTAAGGTGAGAATACTATCTCGGATACAGTGAGTAGTTGAGTAGTCATGCCGTCATTCCATCTCCAGAATGCCGCCGAACAGACGGCAGTTCGCACGTCATCGACCCAAGTATTCGTTGCGTCCGCCCAGAAGAATCTCCTCTGTAAGTGGAAATTGATCGTTGTTGTTGAAAAATTTGATTCTGAATTGATGAGTCAAACACGCCGCTCTAGCTAGTGCATTTTTTCAGACCGCTCCCCCTCGCCTCGGTGGGACGAGTGGGCGGGGCTTAGCTGGCACGGAGCCAACTTTGCGTTGTCTAGTGGCCCTTGTGCACGCTACTTAATTATGTGCTGGGGTCGCTTTACAAACTTAAATCAGGCCGACAAAAGAAGCTTGCAATAAGGTGGAGTCGAACCAGCGACCTCCGGCGGGAGAGACAAGCACGTTAGCCAGTGAGCTACGTGGTGTGTTGGTGAAGGGCGTGTCAGCTCGCACTTATGAGCAATTGTGCGTGCTCGGCCGTCGCAAGGGAGGTAGAGGGAAGGAGAAGAGGGGGCCTGCGCGCTTGTCAAGGTTCCAGAGGTTGCCCCTGCCTGTGGTAAATGATAAATGACTACCGGGAGCATGTTATGGATGTGTGGCACTGCTGCAGAAGCCTAGAACGCCCCAAAAGCCAAAGCATAATTAACCTAAGCAAAAGCCTGAGCCTGAGCCTAAGCACTAACAACAAGCACTAAGCCTAAACAATATCAAAGCCAAGCGTATCCACATTTGATTACGGCTGTGTTTTTAGAATAAGCGATTTTAGACGCATTTTAGGCTTCTGCAGGGGAACCGGGTGTGTTTGGGTATTCTTTTACTTGTTTTTTTTCTCGATTACATAAGTTTAAGTAATTAGAAAAACAAAAATAAGAAGAATTGAGTAGAAATAGAAAAGTAAAAAAAATTAGTGTTTGAACCATTTTTGGAAACACCACGAAAACCATGAAAATTTGAAAAAATACTGTAAGTAAACCCGTCAACCGCAAATCCCATTTTCGAGTCGAGTCCCCAGAGCGGCGTGGTCAAAGTAGGAAAACAATGCTCAAATTCTCCCTTGTTTCAGCCGAACGCATGCGTCTCGTGGGCCAATTGTGGTCGTGGGGAGTGCACGCTGAATTGGCATACAAGGCCAATCCCAAGCTACTCAACCAGCTACAGTACGCTGAGGTACGGTGGAGATGGAGTTATTGATTAGTATGGTAGCTTACGCTATTTCTATTAATGTGCAGGAGCGTCTGATTCCCTTCGTGCTCATCATTGGAGAGCAGGAATTGAAGGACGGTGTCGTCAAACTGAGAAACACTCAGAGTAGAGAAGAAACGGTAAGTGGATGAGATACTGTAGGGGTTTGTGTCAGAGGGATGATTAGGGTCTTCATTGTTCCTTTTCCAGACAGTCAAGTTGGACGAACTCCAGTCTACTCTCACTCGGATGCTCGGTGCTTAAATTAGGAATTTCATGTTATTCATATCAAATTGGTCCGCTATTATTATCTGAAAATCTCGTCCCAAATGAAGCTTCAATAGAATTATCTCTCTAGATTATGGTTCTCTTGCGAATAGTAATTTATTCGTGATGTTTTTCTTTATTCTTCTCTGTTCGGTTATGTGTGGTATGCCCCTGTGTTTCACCCTCGTTGTTTCTTTATCGATCTTCCAATTCCTTTTATGATTGCAATTTGTTAGTTGGCGTCGTTTCTTGCTGAAAATGGGTTTAATAAAGGATTTGATTGTTAATTAATTGTGTCTCTACGTGTTCTCAACTGAGGTTTGCAACCTTATTGTTATCTGCACGATAATGGTGTTTCCAACTCGGAATTTCAGTTCGACTTTTTCAAACAATTATATTTCCAGTTTTTATTTCGATCTGGGTAAAACAACGAGGATTCAAGATGTCGATGTCTATGTCCTCGTACAACTACAACAGGTAAATAGCAATTTCATTAAAATGTTTGATTTTTATCGTACATTGATCATTCAATATTTTATTACAGGAAGACCTGGGAGGATTCGGAGTTTCCGATTCTCTGCGAGACCTGTCTCGGTAATAATCCCTACATGAGAATGGTGAGTGGGAGAATCGAGACTAGACTCTAGTCCCGACAGGCTTCTATAATCAGTGTTGGTTCTTCCAGGTGAAGGATAAGTTCGGTGCGGAGTGCAAGATCTGCGAGCGTCCCTTCACTTGCTTCCGATGGCAGCCTGGAAAGGTTAGTAGTCACGGAAATTAATTCTCAGGGATCCCCCGAAAAATGTTCTTTAAAAATTATAATAATTTTTTGCATAATCAATCACATGAAACGTTCAGGGTGCCCGTTACAAGAAGACTGAACTGTGCCAGACGTGCGCTAAGATCAAGAACGTCTGCCAGACATGCATGTTCGACCTCGAGTTCGGTTAGAGAACGAATAAAAATAATCTTAAATATTTAATGATATAAATATGATGTTTTCTTTTCAGGACTGCCAGTGCAGGTTCGCGATCACGCACTGCAGATCACTGACGATCTGCCGAAGGAAGGAGTCAATCGGTTAGTTTGATCTTTGATCTCTATAGTGAGATCAGAATCAGCTATCAATCCATTGCATTTCAGTGACTACTTCGTGCAGAATCAGGAGCGAATGCTGTCGCACACGGATGGAACGACGCCTGGAGGAGCACTCGCCAATATTGGAACGGGTGAGGGAGCGAGAATTTATATACATTAAGGAGAGCGCACTTGAAGAGAAAACACGGGCAGTTTGTGGCTTCAACCGGAGGCCAAATGCTAATCATCATGCCGAGTTGGAAAGGCCACAAAATAATCAATCATGATTCAGACACGACATCGGCTGGCTACGAGTATCTGAAGCGTATCGCTCGCACGACTCCCTACTACAAGAGAAATGCACCCCATATCTGCTCCTTCTTCGTCAAGGTACACTTTGCGGATGCAATTGACTATTTGAGAGGGTGTATCACCGATTTTCGCCCAACTGATTTGGGTTTCATAGGAATGATATGTTCACCAAACATTAGTATTGTTAGTTAAAGACCGATCCCATCTTCACAACAAGCATGCCTAACAATTATCATTGTAGGGCGAGTGCAAGCGTGGTGAGGAGTGCCCGTACAGACACGAGAAGCCAACCGATCCCGATGATCCCCTCTCCAATCAGGTATGTCGAGGTTTCAAGGCTGATACAAGTGGACCTGACTGACTGATTGGATAATGAATTGCATCCTTTCAGAACATGCGCGATCGCTACTACGGTAACAACGATCCGGTAGCAGAGAAGATTCTCAATAGAGCTAAGGTAAGCGATCAAATCAATGAATCTTCAGTAATATGACGTCTTTATCTGTAGATGCGACCAATCGATCGACAGTGATTACGGTGATTTCTTTGCAGGCGATGCCATCGCTGCAGCCTCCTGATGACAAGTCAGTGACGACCCTCTACGTGGGAGGTCTCGGTCCCGATGGAACCATCAATGAGAAGGATCTCAGGTATGCAAGAGGAGAGGGTTCTCAGGGACTGATCTAATCTCCTTTCCCTTTCAGAGACTTCTTCTATCAATACGGTGAGATTCGAACCCTGAATGTGTTGGGAGTGAAGGGATGCGCATTCGTAACGTACACGACGAGAGAATCGGCTGAGATGGCTGCGGAAAGGAGCTTCAATCGAATCAATATCAAGGTAAGGGGAGCACCAAGAAACGTGAATTCATCGTGTAATTCAGAATCGTCGTCTCACCATCCGTTGGGGAATTCCTCAGGCACAGAAGGGCGCCACTGGTTCAGGTGAGTGTCTTCCATCTGACCTAGTTGATCTATTCGTGAAACCTGTTGACACTTGATTTCTCTTCAGAAGGTCGTCCGATCAACCCAGTGCCATCTCTTCCCACAACGTCATTCCCTGTGCCCGAGAGCCTCAGGCCGACTGGAGTCAAGAGACCCTCTGATGTAAGCATTATCATGACCAACCCATTGATGATACACGGTTACAGTGCACAAATATAATATTGATTTTTCAGTCTCCGTTCGTTGCTCCGCCCTCGAAACTCGTCGTTCCCTCGGTCGCACCCAAAGCAGGCAGAGGAGGAGGTACGGTAGAGATTGTTGAATTGAATCAACCCGGTTGATTACTGTAGCGCTTAATAAATCTTCCAATTGCAGACGATGCAGGAGGAAGTCGTATCTACTATCCCAGTCAGGATCCACAACGTCTCGGTGCGAAGGGTGATGTCCTGGAAGAGGATTGAGAAACGTCGCCCCATCCCCACTACCTCACCATCCCGCCTTATCCTTCTGTATCTCTTCTCATCACACGTCTTCTAGTTCACCCTCGTACTCTTATCCCATTGTAAGGTTGATGCATCATATTTCGATTTCATTCTCACTAATCTCCAAACAATTCCAATCATTCGCTTATTTATTGAAAAAAGGTGTCAGAAATTGATAAGATCAGTTTAAATTCGAGGGATCGTTACTGTTGTTATCGATTTGTGTGTGGATAAAGCATGAGACACAGAGAAGGATTCTTTGCATAAACTTTATTTCCAATAGACAGCGATCAAGTTGGTGCAATATTCTTGTAAGGATACAGTAGCCAATCGATTTGACATTTGTTGAATGAGCATTTACTCAAGTGATCATTCGATGCTTGCTCTTTGCTGCTTCACTCTTCGGTTGCGTCTTATCGACATTTGTTTGACCTGTAATGACTACAGTAATCCATCAACCGTATCTACCGTATTCCTCACTTCCTGGTGGGTCAGCTGGTTCCTGTGCAGTCTTGATTCCTTCATTGGCCGCATCAGCCTCTCGTCTCTCGTGTAATTGTATCATCGTTTGAAGTCTCTTCAATCATCTACCGTATCCTCAGTTCGGTAAGTCACACTTCTCACCTCAATCCGTTTCTTCTGTCGTTCCAACACTAATCGATTCTGATGATCGTGTTCTTCTTTCTGTGTTTTTGTTAGTTCCATGTACAGTAAGAGATTCATGATCTGAATTAGTCGACTTCAGTAATTATATCGATTTACGGTTCACACTCACAAATCCGGCCACTCCCATTGTAAACGCGAAAAAGCACACAAATAATCCAATAATGCAGGTCTTGGTTCGATATTCCACTGTAGTTACCGTATACTATCCTTGATCGAATACGGTATCTCACCGTCTATAATCACCTGCTCACCGGGAAGCTTCAGAGAGTGACACATCTCTTTATTGTACTCATCATTATTTGATATCTGAAAGGGATTACGGTAATCGGCCGAGTTCAGTGGGTCAGATTTTCTCCTCACTTTCGAGTACAAATTGAGCATGACGTAGATTTGAACTGAGGCCAATGCAGAAATGGATACCTGAATGGATGATTATCGATTGATCTTCAAATCTACCGTATAACCTGAACAGCCATAGGAATCCACAGTCCACCCGGTCGCAATTTGCGAATCGCCTGAGATTAGGAAGAAATTGAGGATCGCAAACTGATTTCGAACCGTGCAAATGAGGAAGATGTGGCCGAGTATTGTGATAGCGAAAATAACGTACACGATTATCTGAGAATAGGGTTACGGTAGGATTGGATTACGGTATATCGATTACCATGCCGGTGTTGACGTGACAATAGGTAAGCTTCTTGTAGAAAACGAGAGGAACGCAGAGGGCAACGTATGAAAGGAGCTGGGCAACTCCCACCCATACGGCGCATTTCTGAGCGATAGATTACGGTAGTCTCGAGGGTGGTACGGTATCTACCTGTTTTCGTGTGTGAATTCCCGTTCGATCTCGAATCTGCTCTCGTATCTTCTCAGATGGAGTGATCTCGGCACAACTTTTCTCTGGAATCTAAGAGGTCCGAAGGCAGATAAACGATTAGATTACCGACGAAATTTTCAGTCTTGGCCGTGGCATCTTCGATCGGAGCTGCCATTCAACCGCCCACGATGGGCGAATACGGGAGAATAGAATGGAGAAGAGGAGAAGAGAATGAAACAGAAAAATTATTTATTTAAATCGAAAGGAGCTGAAAAATCATTTACCGATTGACGTTTGGATACTGTAGGTAATATTACTGTCTTATTGACTTTGTCACAATTTTTCGAATTAGTTTTTTTCGCGCGAATTTCGTATATTCAAATGCGTATATTGTTTGTCGCAGCTATTTTATTGCACCCTTACTTGCGTATGATCAACGAATATACGTTGCGTACGCTTAACCCATTGCTATTTGGTGCTGGTTGATTTTCTCGTGAACTCGCTATAACTTTGTGCAGTGCTCGTCTGCTTGCGAAGAGGGCGAATAGACCTCAGCTAATGCAGTTTATCACGAACCACGAAACTTCAACCCCGCATTACTCCGATCACTCGCTCTAGTTGGAGACACTACTTGTTGCGCAATTTACTACCATCAATTATTGGTTGTTTTTCCCTCTCCTTCCCCCATCTTCTTCACCTGTAGGTGCCCTTCTCTCGGTCATTAGTTGTAGGGAGAGAAGGGAGAGGGACTGGCCCTACAGGGGTCGATCAACAGGGGGGAGGAGGAGGGTAGGGAGGGCAAAGGACTGGAGGGGCTAAGGGTTACGTAATCTCCGCCCCCTGCTCTGTCCCCTAGAGGGACCAATCGGGACTCACACTCGTACAGGTCTCTCCCTCTTAATCTTCCAATATCGATTTTGTGGTGATCTATCCATTTTGTCGTCGTTAGATGATTATATATCGCGTTGATTGTCACATTAACTGTTTTTTTCCTTATTGATCATCGATTGTGCCGTAGGGATGATCTTGCGTTGACTAATAATCATTTCTTCACAAGAACGTCATCCGCTTGTTCATGTTCTATCCCATTGTCTTCAGTTTCCTTTATTCCCCGTTGCTCTTATCACCGATCTTTGTTCTCACTTCTTCTCTCCACGGGTTATCACGTTCTTCCATTGTTGCCCGAGGCTGCGAGATAAGGATTCAGACGGCGGCACGGATTGATTAATCGACCTAGTCGATACAGTATCCCGATTGAGAATTGATCCATGCTTATTTGTCTCTCCCTTCATTAGATGGAGCTAGTGGATCAATGGTACCCTCCCCCTCGGGTCAAAGCCTCCCTTGGCTGATTGTGTCACTGAGGGAATGTCTGCCTCCTCCTCCTCTTCTCGTCGACCTCTAGGGGGGCTTATGATGGACTCTCTCTCTCTCTTGATCTGACCCCCCGGGATAGTATCCAATAGTGAGAGACTCAATCTATTACCTCATACTCTATCCTATCCTCGAGAACTTATTAGCTCTTTGTCCATTCCTTCCCTATTTGTTGCCCTCATATTTCTATTTTTTAAAATTATATTATCACATTATTTGAATGCGAATGAGTAATCAGAGTTGCATACTGGTAATAGGCGGGAATTGGTTAGAAGTATGCGAGGAATTGGCTCAAGGTGATAGACCTTTGTTTTTAAGATGTGCGATAGTTTAGAGTAGATGGGACGAGCTCATTTCTGTCGATGTGATCCCATCCCCATTTCAATCTCCATTCTTTCCTCGATTCAGATTGGGAATCGGATGGTTATCTCAATTGTTTCCATTCGAATTCTCAATGTTTTCCATAACTCGAATCGTCTGTTTTTGTTCCCTACTTTCTCTGTCTATTCGAAGTGTGTTCGACAAACAAAATATCCGCCCAATGACTGTCCCAGATTTCCCAATTTTCACATATCCTTTTTTTTGTATTGCTTGAATGATTCAACCGATCAGTGATCTACCCAAAGGGAGGTCGAATTTCCCTCACCCATTCAGAGTGCCCATCCCTCCCTCCCCCTCATCCCTTCTCTTTTACTCGTTACTCTCTTTTTTTTCTCCTTCTTTCCACTGCCATCAGGCAATTCACAGTGCCTTCTCTCTCACTCTCTCCATTTCACACACTCTCTCACTTCCTGTCTAACCATTCTCTCTTCGATTCATTCACTCTCTTCCCTCTGATCTCTCCCCAATGCGTGTACTCTCGCGCACTCTCATTGTCTGCACTCTCTCTCCATTTACCGTACTCTCTCACTCACAGCAGTTCCAATTCAAGAGGGGAGTACCTACTCTCTCTCTCTCTCTCTCTCTTTCTCCCTTCTGTGATTGGCATGATGCGAAAGGCATCCGACAGATTTCAATGCCAACGGGTTCTAATCATTATGGATACGATAGTCACGGTGATCTATCGAGAATTGACTGATCTTCCATCGAGAAAGAGGAGAAAACGTTGTATGGAGAATGATTTTCTGTCGAGAGATGGCTCCACTCGAATCTCATTTAGAGACCAAGCTTATCTGATGAACTTTGACAGGTATTAGTCAGTCTGGAGCGGGTAAGGGGGGGGGGGTACGGTAGTCCCCCCTCAATGATGTAGTGCCCTTAGCATGGAAGGAAAGAACGAACTTTCACTTGGCAGAATCTGCCATGCCCTTCAGTCGTCTCCGCTCACTTTTTCTCGACTGACCGCCAGCTAATTTTTTTGTCGTTCGCCCCCTTTTTAGACCTCCTCTTTTTCTCGGTGATCGAGTAACAGAGAAGGGAGAGAGGAGGAAGAGTCCTTCGATTCCCCTTGCAAGGTCCCCAATTCGACTCCTCCCTTTTAATGACAGAAGGCTGATACGCATGAAGGTTACTACTGTCACTAAGGGTTACCGTGTTCCCGAGGGGATCATTTCCCTATCCCTCCAGTTAAGTTGAGGGGGGGGGGGGGGGGGGTAGGAAGAAGAAGAAGTGGAAAGCGCGGGAAACCGTTCTTCTTTCCTCTGTCTCTCTTTTCGATGCGTGCCCTCCTCCTCTCCCCAATTGGCGCACTCTCTAATGGAAATGTATTCCCTCTGAGAGGAAGTGAACCATCTGCATTATGGGGGTTAGACAACCAACGTTTCGCAACTATGTTTACTACTACCTCGAATGCCCTTCGGAGAGGTGTACGGTAGGAGGATGGAAACGGATGGAGAAAGCAGTGGGTGTTCAGGCAACCATCCCCCCCCCCCACC
>LS487136.1:0-15292 GCA_900490705.1 Pristionchus arcanus | reverse complement strand
GGAGTCTTGATGGACGATTTGTTGATATAACCACGACGAAGGAGAGGGATATCATCGATAAAACTCCTGAGACAAGATCAAAGATCAATCGCTCACATATCGTTTCCATCCTCGCGAAAAGATTTTACAGGCGACACAGTGCTGTCCGTTCCCTGGATGATCGTCTGAAAAGGGACGTGATGTGCAATTGCGACGATTGAGAAACGTCGCTTCCTTTACCACACCTCTTCGCCCTGAGTGACCAAACGAACATGAGGTTCCGTACGATCGTCAACGGGGTGTCTGAAACGATGTGTACACGTGGTGAACACAGGCGTGGAGACGTTTAGTAAACGTCGCCCTCGATAGCACACCACACCTGGAGCGATGGTGTCCGTGACGATGCGACTGGCGTGCGTTCTCGTCACGATAGTAGATAGATGCCGATGCCATTACTGTAGATGAAAGGTACTGTAATCGATTGATTGGTCTCGAATGGAAGCTCGAGGATACGATCCCTTTTACACAAGACGAGTGGGAAGGACGGAAGGAACCGCCTTGCGAGAGAGCGAAGAATAGAAATGAGGGAAGGGGGGGGGGAGGAAATCGTCATTCTTTCCAGATTAACATAATTGAAAAGGGGATTGAATTTCGGACGTCGAACGAATAAAAAACTGAATAATATGGGGAAGTGAATTCGTCTTTTCACAATAACAGACAGATTTTTCATGGGAAATTCCATCAGTGCATCTCTCCCCTTCCTTCCATTGACTAAGGCCTATTATTATCAATACCCTTCCCTCCATTCCCTCTTCTCTTCCCTTCCCCTTTCCCACTCTCTGTTTCTCACCTTCATTAACGAATTTCTGAATAAGACCTTCCGTCTCTCGATCTCAAGTGATACAAAGATGTGTTATCCATATTTCCCCCCTTTCTATCACGTGCCATCCATCCATTCACTCTTCATTCACTAGTCAACCTCTTCATTCTTTCCTCTCGTCGACTCTTCAGATTCATTCCTTCTCTGTATCAACTTCGTCTCGATGACGATCCCTCCGATTGGCCGATTCCGACCTCCCAAACCTCCTTCGAACTCAGGTTCCGTTCTTACTCCATTTCCTTTCGGTTCCTTCTTTCCATTTGTAAAACTCAGTTCCTACTTCTCTTCTAGTCATCATTTTCATTGCCTACATGGGGATTAATCTGGCCATAGTGCCCTTCTCCCCTCGCTCCCTCCCACGCTACTGAAGAACTACTGAGAATGAGTAGAATAGAGCTGTTCCCTCTCTCTCCCTATGGAAATGATAATGAATGACGATGAAAGGGCAGTGATATGAGTAGAGAGACTCTAATTGGAGATAGACCTTTCATGTCCACCTCATTTCCCCGGCAGTTTCTTCGATGTTTCAAGTGTTTATTCACGAGTGAAATTGATTTTCCAGATTTCCTCAATGGGAGCAAGGGAATTGTAAGGATGCGTGCTCTGAAGATATCGTCAGTTTCCCCCCGAAAAATTTTGGATTTTAAATCTTGAAATTGAATTTTTATCAACAATGAATCATTATCAGTCTAATTCCTCGGAAGTGCGAGGGAGCGTGGAAGATTGCGAATGAGAAGGGAACGGAAGAGGGAATAAGGTGAGATGTTCTCCCAATTGGCATTGTTCTTCCCTTTCGAAAACCACTCTAATTTCCTTCCGACAAAGGCATCTTCCATCTAGAGAGGAAAAGAGCGAGATTGGATGGATAATAAGAGAGATTCGTCTACTGCCTTATTTCCATATCCCACTCATTTTTAGGTTTCGCCATTCCTCAGATTCTGCCGATTCCGAACTGCATTTCTGCAGGTAAGATACATATCTACATCGTCTTCCTCTAGACGTCAATCGGCTCTTAATTATTGGGTACAAAAATGTAGGTTCTATCGTAGAAAAGAGATGGAGATTCTTCCATTTTCTCCCTTTCTCCCTCTGTTTCTCATCCCTTCTCTTCTCATTCGTGTTCCTCTTCCAGTGGTCGATCGACTCCTTCGGATATCTCTTCCTCAGACCTGTCGGACCCAGACTCCGCCCCCAAGAGGGACGAATCCCACTGGGAACCAATGGGCATCAATGGTCTATGGGGATTGGATGGATCCATTGGATTCATTGGATTATCATTGATCGATCCTGAGATTGAAGAAGGACCAGAGAATAGGGACATCTTCACTTATTCGGGTGAACTTCGACTCAATCTCTATCTCAGAGAACTCATCGGGTAAGAATCATTCTTCAGTTATTTGTTGTTGTTGTTGTTGCTTCTGATGATTCTTCATTGCAGTGAAATGGAGTTCATTCCTCGTTCTTCATACCTCTCTTTACTCCCTTCCAAGTATGTCCCTAATGCGTTCTTTATGTCATCTAGACGTCATCTCGTTTGTTCTGCGTGTTTTTTGACGAAAAATACTGCGAAACTACAAAAATTGGTGCAAGATTCCGGGAATATCTCCCGATTTAGCATGATGGAACATGACGAAGGCAATTCGAAGCAACTCATGCTCAATATCCTCGAAGGCAGTCAGATTATTCTTCCCCCAACGGTAATTCTTAAGTTTTCTAATCTCACAGCTATCTCCCTACTTGTTCCTATCAGTGAGATAAACCTCTCATTCTCACACCGTTTTTGCCCATTTCGTCGAGACAAAATTCCCATGGAAACTAGCGATTTTCGTGGCAACGGAGGCATCTTTTTGTGGTAGATATCTGAGAATGAGAAGAGGAAAAGGGAGGGGAGAATGAGATATTAGTCGATCGATTGAGATGAAATTGAGAAGAGAATTCTTTCAGCCGAACCTCCAACAGCTGACGATGCAGCCTACCAATAGGTTCATTTTTCTTTTTTTTTTGTATGATACATACTGCACCTTTCGTATGCTGATACAGCAGATTCCCCAAAATACGTTCATTCAGACCTCTCATTCCTCATTCCTCCGTCATCTCTTTTCCTTCTCTTCCTCCTTTCCCTGGTCACATTCCTGCATCGCCTCTCCATTGCTTCGTTCCACTCATGTAAGTTCCCTTTTCAAGTCAATAATTGATCGTGGGAGTGAATTCTTCAATTCAGTGGAGACCCCTTCTCCCTTCCTTCTCCACCAATGATCGTACACTTTCCCACTCATTCTCTCGTTGTTCCCTCTCCTATTCCTCCTCCTGGATATATTCTCTCTCTCTGTCATTGTACTGTCTATCGAGTAGCCCTTCCTCTTCCATCGATGACGTCGTCTGATGGAGAATGGAGAAGAATGAGGAATGATAGTGAGGTCAGTCAGAGAATTCATAGGGACGAAGAGAGATCCATTCATTCAGACTAGCACTTTCGATTCTGGAATGGACTCGGAATATGGAGAGCTATTCGATAATGGAGAGGAAACTATCGAGGATGAAGAGAGAACTCCAAGGGAGATTCCGATTCTGAATGAAGTGATTATCAAGGAAGATGATGTTGAGATCCAATTAGATTCGAGTCAACTGAAGGAAGAGGTTAGAATTTATACCATGGGTCTCTTACCAATAGAATCGTTCATTCAGTTGCTACAACTAAGTCAGTCGATGCAACCATGGGAATTAGCAAGGGAAGCCCTTCTCCCGTGGACTATCGACCGTACGAAAGAAGAGAAACACCGATCGAGAGAGGAGTTGGAGAAGGAATTGAGGGAGTTACACAAGGTAAGATTTAATCTGAAGCGAGAAATCAATCATTCATTCAGACTGATTCGTACCTCACTCGATTCCATTCGAAACCTTCAATTGTGAACAATTCGATTAACATCGAAGCAGATGCTGAAATCGACCCATTCGTGGATTTCTCTCCTCTCTACACTCAATCAACCCATGTTGAGATTAGAATCGATACTTTCCTTCCTCTTGAAGTGAGTTAGATGAGAGACTCGTAGTCCCTCTTTATTCTTCAATTTCAGTTGCAAACCACTTGGATCGGTGCTCACGATAGATCAGCTTGGGTGATGGAGGCGGAAAGGATCGAATGAATTTCCTACACTTTGACTTCCGGCACATCTTCGATTTTCGACCCAGCCTTTTCTCGCAGAGTATTCCCTCCCTACCATTCTCATTCCCCATCCCTCCACTTTTGGAGCGGTTGTCTCCTGGGCCAAAAATCGACGAAGTTCCTGACTTTCTAAGATTGCACCCCCCCCCCCAATATTTCTAAACAGATCTTCATTATCTCTGTTCTGGAATTTCCTCGATTTTCATCTCTATCTTTTGCAATCCAGTTCGTTCCCAAACTTAAGATACTGAAGAAATCATCACACCATATTGAATACATAGATATTTAGAGCACCATAGTCCCGCACTCCTAATATATTTATTCTCTATTTAAAACCAAAAAAAGATTCCTCACAAATAGGGTTCCCTTATTGGAAAGTACTGTCTGTAAACTTTCCAATAACTTTCCATGAACCCCTCACTCTCCACAGCATTCTGACCTCCTTTGTTCTCTCCAGAAAAGGGTGAACAATGGGATTAAGATTTGAATTTTCCGCCACACCGTAATCAAACTACAAATCGATATCGGAATATAAAATGTTTCTGAAACTTAACCGGATTTGGACCTTTCAGAATGAGAATCGGGATAAGTTTCAGAAACATTTCATATTTCGAGGTTTCAGTTTGACCACAACCCCTTTCTGTATGCTGTGTCTCCATACTCTCCCGTCTCGAAGACAGTCTGATTTCATTGTTCTCTTACTGGAAATCCGGAAACACTTTCCATCAAGGGAATCCTACCCACAAGGCTTATGAAAAGATGTATGCTTCTAATTATTTGTTGCCCATCCAAAAACGTAGATATGTAATAATTTCGATCTCACTCCGCATCTTATTTGTACTCCCATCGATCTCAATTTAATCTCCAGCGATAAATATTTGTTTTGTATCCTCTTGAATGGAACACAAAGCTTTGATGAGCAACGCTCATTGTTTATTCACGTTCGATGAATGAATTCAATGTTCACTACTAATCAGAATTCAGGGATCAATATTCTCTTCATAGTCTCTTCATCAATTTCATATATTGCTGATTATCGAGATGAGAAGAGTTGAAATCCGATGAGCATGGGTTTCTCTACAGAGTCCTTGTCTCCATTCTTCAATGGGATGGGCAGTCAACGGCGAGGTTTCATTCATTCTGTCCCATATTTCAAGAGGCCCTGAACATCACGTCGATCTATTCCTTACGGTATCAATTGATTGTCCTACCGTACTCCTCTGTCTTCCGCTCAGAAGGAAGCTGTGCCCATCATTAAGTATCTGATGAAGTCTGTCCACGCCGAGAATGGTCGCCAGTGGGATCCACCGGGACGTTCACTTGTGGCAGGGCTGTGTCGAGAGGCATGGGCAACCCTCTCCCATCTACTCCAATCACTCGTTACTTCTCCTTCGAAGCTGGAATATCTATTGGGATTCGGTCAGTGGAGGGGATGGGGTACATTCTGTAGGAAACTGGAGATGGAATATCGATCATTCGTTGAGGTTTTCTTCCCGTGTTCATCGAACTAGCGTACGAAAACCGAGCGAACATCTCATACGTCAATGGAACAATGGTTCAGGTAGGGATAAAATAATTGATCTTTGATCTTTGCACTTATTCAGATTCTCCCTCAATTGCTCATTCTCCATCCTGAGTTGGCATCGGCTGCTGTCAAGGTCGTTCATCTTTATTGATTATGATTACTTTTTTTCGGAACGAATTAAATGATAACAGTGAAATAAAAATTCAATTTCTAAGGTGGGTGCATCTCAATTCGTTCCCGTGAGATTGAGAAGGAAAAGACCGGCAATGGATTGTATATGGATGGATGGAGAAGATGAGATTGATAATTGATCTCGATTCCTAATTCCTACTGCACACTGGCAAAATGTTGACATCAAATAGTATAAAGAAACTTTTCCTCTTGCATATGGAATGTTGTTTTCCATGGGGAACATTCATCCCGATTCGAGGTATCCCTATCCATTTCACTTTCAAACAGATTTATTCCGTTTCGATTCCGTATCCCATGAATATTTTGCGCATTTTGAGGAGAACAATGCCCTACAGAACTTCAAAAGTCAATTGGATTAACCCCTAATCAGTTTATCATAATTACTAAAGAATATAAAAAAAATTTGTCTGTCTGTCCGTCTGTTTGTCTGTCTGTCTGTCTGTCTGTTTGTCTGTATGTCTGTCTGTCACGCCCAATTTTTTTTGCTCATATATCGGCTTAAAACTATCGTACACCCCTCGGACCTTCACCAAACAACTTCTCATGAAAAAAATTTTCAAAAAAAAATCGATAATTGATTTCGTCATCATTATGCAATAATCCGTTTTTCGCACCGTTCGCGCCGGAAACTCAGCTAAATCGATCGTGCGATGAACCAAACGACTTGTCATGATTTGCACAAAAAGGAATATAAAATGTTTCTGAAACTTATCCGGATTTGGACCTTTCAGAATGAGATCGGGATAAGTTTCAGAAACATTTCATATTTCGAGGTTGCAGTTTGACCACAACCCCTTTCTGTCGGAATAGAATGCTGTGTCTCCAAACTCTCCCGTCTCGAAAACAGTCTGATTTCATTGTTCTCTTATTGGAAATCCGGAAACACTTTCCATCAAGGGAACCCTACCCACAAGGCTTATGAAAAGATGTATGCTTCTAATTATTTGTTGCCCATCCATAAACGTAGATATCTAGTTTCGATCTCACTCCGCATCTTATTTGTACTACTCCCATCGATCTCAATTTAATCTCCAGCGATAAATGTTTGTTTTGTATCCTCTCGAATGGAACACGAAGATTTGTTGAGCAACGCTCATTGTTTATTCATATTCGATTAGTACATTCAATGTTCACGATTAGTCAAAATTCATTGATCAATGTTCCATTGGCTCTTCTTCAATTGCATATTCAACTGCCGGCCATTTCCTTCTCAATATCACTGGGACGAACTGAGATGCACCCGCCCAAATATGAAGTCATTATTCAATTAGAAATGGTAGATTACCTTCACTGCACAGGATGCAAATTCAGGATGAGCGATAAGCAATGGACGAAGAATCTGAATGAATTGAAGATCAAAGGTCAAGTGAATCCATATGATATCGTAGGTTCATTCCTCTTCCTCGATTCTCACTGGCAAATTGAATGAACACTGACAGGACTCCTCAATTCGTGACCAATAACTCAGTTACAGTATCTCCATCCCATACGTATCCGAGAAGGAATGACATCTTATCCGGACGAGGTCTTTTCACGATAGAAATAAAAATGCGGTAGAAGATGCTCCACACTGAATGGGAAATAAATCACATAAAATAATGGGATGGTACTTACTCCCATTGTACTCTCGATATTCCCCGAGAATATCCATCATCTGAGGAATGGGTCCATGCAAATCCTGAAGAAGAGTACGGTTGAAGAGTACGGTAAGTCAATGAATCGATACCGTCAGAAACAAGTCGATGTGGGAGTCGGATCCATTCGAAATATCTCGAGGATTGATTCAGCTGCGAGTCTCACTTTTCTTCCCATTAAAATATCGAGGCATAGAGGCCCTGAATGACCCATTAAACCCAGTTCGAGGTATCTATTCCTATCCATTTCACTTTCAAACAGATTTATTCAGTTTCGATTCCGTATCCCATGAATATTTTGCGCTTCCTGAGGAGAAGAGTGCACAACCGTACTTCAAAAGTCAATTGGACTAACCCCTAATCAGTTTATCTAAATTTTATTAAGTTTGATTTGATCAAATTTATTAGGTCAATTTCAATTCCTTTGTCCGTCTCACTCTCATTCTTCTCCTTCTCCTCTTTTTTCATTTCTCCATTCATTCGTTCCTTTCTCTCTCGCACTGAGCGGTCTGCTCTCCTCTTTTCCCCTTCCCTCCAATTCGAAGGTGTGTTTGGGATACGGTATCTACTGTACTTGCCCCTTCGGGCACTTTGCGCAGCTTAGGTTGTTAGGACCGTGCTCAGTCTAGAGCACTTATTGAGCCCAGTCTAGGGCTCTAGGGCGCCGCTAACACACTAGTCAGCCCAGTCTAGGGCTTTTGTGTCCAGTCTAGGACACCAGGGAACAATTAGATTTCGTGTAAACATAGAAGAGATCAAAGATCAGATACTACACAATCTATTTCATGGTACTCTTCAACGAGAAGACTGGCAGTTTCTTCACATATTTTCGTCTGCCATCCTAGAGGGACAAGGAGCCTTCGAAGGTGTGTTTGGGATACGGTATCTACTGTACTTGCCCCTTCGGGCACTTTGCGCAGCTTAGGTTGTTAGGACCGTGCTCAGTCTAGAGCACTTATTGAGCCCAGTCTAGGGCTCTAGGGCGCCGCTAACACACTAGTCAGCCCAGTCTAGGGCTTTTGTGTCCAGTCTAGGACACCAGGGAACAATTAGATTTCGTGTAAACATAGAAGAGATCAAAGATCAGATACTACACAATCTATTTCATGGTACTCTTCAACGAGAAGACTGGCAGTTTCTTCACATATTTTCGTCTGCCATCCTAGAGGGACAAGGAGCCTTCGAAGGTGTGTTTGGGATACGGTATCTACTGTACTTGCCCCTTCGGGCACTTTGCGCAGCTTAGGTTGTTAGGACCGTGCTCAGTCTAGAGCACTTATTGAGCCCAGTCTAGGGCTCTAGGGCGCCGCTAACACACTAGTCAGCCCAGTCTAGGGCTTTTGTGTCCAGTCTAGGACACCAGGGAACAATTAGATTTCGTGTAAACATAGAAGAGATCAAAGATCAGATACTACACAATCTATTTCATGGTACTCTTCAACGAGAAGACTGGCAGTTTCTTCACATATTTTCGTCTGCCATCCTAGAGGGACAAGGAGCCTTCGAAGGTGTGTTTGGGATACGGTATCTACTGTACTTGCCCCTTCGGGCACTTTGCGCAGCTTAGGTTGTTAGGACCGTGCTCAGTCTAGAGCACTTATTGAGCCCAGTCTAGGGCTCTAGGGCGCCGCTAACACACTAGTCAGCCCAGTCTAGGGCTTTTGTGTCCAGTCTAGGACACTGAGAGGGGCGCTCTCCTCATTCCGCACACTCTCTCGCTCGTTGCCTGCATTTCAGGGTCATTTGGAACGCAGCCAATCGTTCATAACTCAGTTCAAACAAAAAATGGTGACACGGGAGTTTCGAAAGTGTGATCGGGTAACAGCGACCCACAACCTCACATAGAGAACTCAGTCAGCCAGATATTCGTGGGACACCTTCTTTAAAGTTGCGATGCTTTCTGTTCTAATTGTTGAATTTTATATAATGAATTCATATCGGTTTGATCAGCCACTCCTGTGTGAGATTGCCACCCAGGAAGAATCTTGCCCTCGATTGTCTGTCTGCAGAGAGAAAATTTATTCGTGTGATTCTCTGGCCAGACATCTACTTATCTTCATATTTCGTATAAAAGGAATAAGATATATTTCACATAATCATCCTGCCAGTATACCAATGCATTTTTTCGTAATAACTGTAACTAATATCGTGTTTACAGTTCTGTAACCACATTCTCTTGCCATTGATTAGAGGCCACGGTAGACAACGTCACTCTTCCTTTTCCTGATGAGAGTACTGTAGTTGTGGATGAAATTGTGATTGGTGCCATATTGATCGTTTCCAGCGTCACTTCGACTGTAGATTGTAAAAGAGATTTTTCTCCCTCCAGTGTCCCACATAATTATAGTGCGTTTGAAATGCTCAGCAAACTTAATGTGCTGGTTGTTTATGCTGAGAATAGTGTCACTACATCCTCATATTCTCTAGGTAGAGATAAATAGGTCAAGAGTGAGGGAGGAGATGCACCCTCAGTTCCTTCGTTCGACATCCCTCATACTCGACTGGGCTGACCCGCTTAGTCGATTTTTCTGCCTAGATAATAGAGTGACACTGTTCTCAGCTATCGATTCCCCGAGAGGGGGGAGTGAAGAAGAGACAAGGAGGAGATCATTAACCGCCTTCCGCCCTCTCTCTCCCTCCTCACGCACAAACGTTCGTATATGGTCAATTACGCGTTGAATGGAAAAAATATCGCTATTTACTCCAGAAACTAGCAAAAAAATTCAGCAAAGCAAGTATCCACAGAGCCTTAAAAATTCATCAACGATAATATATATTCCTCCACTCAATTTTCAATGATATATAGACATTCCTTTGACGTTTCCTCACTTCTTACTCGTGCACCTCTTTGTACACCGTCGCATGAGCACCTCACTACCACTTCGTATTTCTCTACTATTTATTTCAAGAATTATTAGTTTCACACTTGCTTCTAGAACATTTTATATTTGGAGCCATCTAAACATTTTATATGTCCCTAATTGCAATGGACATTCTTATCCTATTGCTGACCTAATGAGCGGTAGCGGAATACTGACGAGACAGAGAGGACAGACGACTCACGGTTAGGATGAACGGTTCAGCTATCGACGCGTCTTTACTGAATCCGGAACCGAAAGTTCCCTTCGGAGTTCCGCTAGACATTAGACAAATAAGGAAGTGGTTTTGGTTGCATCAGATTGCGATTGAATGTGAGTACAGCTGGAAATGGAGCCGATCTGTGATGGAATGGTTCCCAAGGTGGAACAGAAGAAGATGACGGCCAATGACAGATGTAGCGATAAAGTATAAAGTATAGTAAGAATCAATAATTGGAGAGAGTGAACGGATGAATTTGGACAGAATACAGTCATACAGAATACAGGCACCTGCTAGGACCGGCCAACTTCGATGTCTGCCACTCCCCCTCTAATCGTATTCTTGAAATTTCTTGTTTTTAAATATTCTGTTTCAAGATCTTGAAAAACAATTTTGCAATTTACATTTCTTGACAAGATCAGTCAGCTACACCAATCTTGAAGATATTTTCTCTTGACAAGTCAACCCTAATCATGTATCATATGATTACACAAGTAGTTGGGAAGGAAGGATGCACAGTAAGTCTTTATTTTAGCACGAAAATCGATTCTTTTCACACGCACTTTGCACGCAAATGATCACTTTCGATTCGGGAAGAATTCAATCGCTATCCGAGTAGTAAACACACTGAATACATCTTGCAACCGCCAGACGCCTCACAACTGAAACAATATAAATTGAGCAAGAGAAAGAAAAACAAATATTCACAGTTATCTTGATGGCTTCACCTCCCAGCACCATACGATTCAGAAGCAGAATCAACTTGCTGTTCATAATTGGTCCAGATGAGACGCATACTGCTGCTCTTCCATCCTGATACAACAATATTAATGTGCAATTGAAAAATCGAAACTGACTTCACTCCAGTCGGGATTACACTCGAGCAGCGGCAACACAAATTGGAGGAATTCTGCAAACGTTGATGATTACTCAAATAGATTGTGAAATTACCTTTGATTTCCGAAGAAAGCAGACAGATGTTAAATGAAGTCAATTCATCGTCACCTTCGACTTCATCAGCTACAAGAAATATATTGATAAACATTCGATCCATCGTCGAGGTTACCCAATTTCGGAAAGTGGAACTCAATGTCTTGGCCATGAATGTGTGCGGGCGCACCAGTCACGATTCGAATCGCAGCCTGAATGCCAAGTGTAAACATGGATCATTAACGAGCCAGTATATACCTGAATACTCTTGCACTTCAAAATGGCCGAATGGTTCAAGCGAACATCTCGCTCGATGCGTACACTACTCACACCTTTCGGCATAAACGCAGTGAGGAATTCAGCAGCTTGTTCTGATATCTGATCGGTAACCACGAATAAACCTGGAAAAAATGACACTTTCTTGATCAGCGCTTTCTAAATCTCACCCTGAAGAACAAGAATCTGCTGGCCATTCTTGAAGACTCTTCGCGTGGACAGGGCAGGTTGCGTTGTACGAGTATACTGAAGACGAGAATAACAGCTAATGTGGGGATAGCAGCCAGTAAAGCTAAAGAGGAAAAAAATTTGAAGAACCAGGTTGTATAAGTCTTTCATTTGTCTCCATATCTCATCTCTAATTTGTGCGATTCTATGGATATCCTAAAAATAAATAATATTTTTCCAACAAAAAGCTGCAGCGAAATACGAACCGTCCTAATGATGAGATCAAGAATGGAATCCGCCTTCTGTTTCATCTACAAAGCACAAAATTAATTTCATATTCATACTCGTACATTACCTGTACTTCCCTCGCTTCTTCTTCATTCAGAATCAATCTTCCATTCTCGTCATCGTTTCTGTCGTCAACGAGCAACTGCAGTATGTTAATCATAATGTTGAAGAATCCGTAGCAGTCGCACTTCATTGTTTTCTGCTTCGCCCACGTCTCCCTCATCTTCTCCAATGTACATCTGATTGAGGCTGTCATTCAAATTGAACTGCAATAATAATTGTTATTTTTGTTTGTTGGAATTGAAACTTCGTACTCATTTGATTTTCGATGACGATGGGAAGAGTGAGGGTCAATTGGGGGGGGGGGGTAAACTCACTTCATTAGGGTTACGTAATCCACGTTCGTCATCTGTTCCAATTCCTCCAATTGATACATTCAGATCATACTGCAATAATCGACATCAACATGGAATTGAAACCTCCTCATCATTCGATTTTTGATGACGAAGGGAACAGTGAAGTTAGGGATAAACTCACTCTGTTAGGGTTCTCCAGTACATGATTATCGTTTAGCATATTCTCATCAATCGATCTATTGAAATCAAACTGCAATAATCGATAACAACTTGAAATTTAAACGTCTTCCTCATTCGATTTATGATATTTGATTGAATGATGACGAATGTTGCGTGTGGAGGATACTCACTTCATTCGGATTATGCAGTTGCATTTCTCTCATTGGATCATCCATTTCATTCATATTGTCTCTTCTTACATCATCCATTTCTAATCTCATCTGCCGATGATGCTCGTTTCTCTGCAATGCACATCACTTGTCTCTCCATTGCCAATCACTTCAATGGGGGAAATGAGGTCTCTCACTTCCAATCTCAATCTCCTTCTCTCCTCGGGCGGTCTGAGCACACTATCATTTAGAAGATCCATGGACTGCAATGAGATTATCACTTCTCTGTCCATCTTTCCTCTCAACGTACTCTATTCAAAGCACTTTCCTCGTCGTCTGATCTTGCTTCTTCTACATCAGAATCATCAGACTGCAATCAAGTCAATAAGAGTCGAGAAGAGAGGCGGAAAGAAGAAAGGAATCGTACACATCATCACTTCCCCTACGGAAGACCAAAGATCAACGTGGGGAAGAGGAAAGGGGTACGGTATCTCTCTCATTTCACGGTCCCTCTCCCTCTCGAGCCGGTCGACTCCATTCCATCACTCCCATTCCGAGCTAGAGATCAAAGATCAGCATGGGGTTCTGTATTCGATATCATTTCACCCTCTTTTCCGTGGTCGAGTTGGTCGCATCCCACTCTTTCACCCGGTTTCCTCACCATATCTTCCATCGCTGTCTGTACATCACTCTCATCGGATGCATGGGATTTCTCAGAAATATCCCTAGCCGTGACCTCCTGCAACGTAGATCATTCACCGATCAGTCCTTCCGCATGAGGAATACATCATACCTTAGCACCTGCCTGGAGACGAGCATTAATCATCCGGCGCGTATTTTGACAGGGTCCGGAGTCAATTTCCTGCAACCGCATCAATCACGCACTCTTCTCCATTGACATCATCACTTACATTGCCTTCGAAGTCGGGCTCTTTTCCAACGGCACTTGTATTTTTTCGTTTCATAACGAGCAAAGATGGAATATTTCTGAAAATAAATCAATAGTCGATTCATCATCTCTGTTACGGTAGACGGTGGATCAGATGGGATACGGTAATACCTCGATTTTTGAGAATAATATATGCTTATATTGAAATGTCGATCTGGGGAGCGTGGGTATTAATTCCACGACTCCCCCTTGAGCAGCTGAGACCTGAAGATAGAGAGAGACTGGGCCCTTTTATAGCCATCGACCGAGCGAATTTACACGTACGCAGGGAAATGAATGGAGTTTGTGAGTCAAATGAGATACTTATTCAAAGTGAGAATTGTGCTGAATGAAGAGAGAAGATTTCAATGGAGAATTTCAACGTTCATATTCGATCGATCAACCTTATCATTTATCAATTAAGAACAGTAGCAAGGGAAAAGAGCCCACTACTTGATGTTTTGATATGCAAATTCATTCAATTGGATTGATTCGGAGAAACATTTATTCGAATACAAATCATCTTCATCTAATATTTCCTTACAATACGGTTCTAATTAGATAGACCAATGTCTCTCGTTCTAATCTTTGTTTTATCAATTACAATGAAATCATGAGTGCTTGCAATGTCGAAGTGCAGAGTTACTGTCTATGATTGTCTCACCTGATAACTTCTCCTTTCTTCTAATTACTCGATGAATTCCGTAATCTGACAATGCTGATAAGAGGAGTGATCAGGAGAGAGTGAGTGACAGATCCACTAATATCCTTTGAATGGTCTGTCAGCATAGATTCCTCTAGTGGTTGCTTATCTGATTCATTTCCATCTCTAGAGACTTGCCATTCTTGCCTTCAATTCAAAGAGAAATATCAACAAGAAAGACGTGTTGATTGAAGGAGAAGATATAAGAGATAAGAATGAAGTCAGTTTATCCTTTCCTTTGATATCTCTTCCCTTCATTCGAGAGAAGCCCATGAAAATTGGAGAGATTCATTGAATTAATCAATTCTGACAACAAAAGGGCAAAAAACAGGGTAATGGATAACTGTTCTTCTATTCTGCCATTGAAAGGATAAAAAGAATGACCTCGAGTGGACTGAACAACGAGAAATGGAAGGGAAATGAATGGAGAAAGAGAATTCAAGAACAATTCCCAGTCTTTCGCCATCGATTCATTCCGTTTCGGAGTAGATCAAAGTCTCTGTTCTCGATAAGAAATCTGCTCTACTTTCCATCCTCCAAGGTCTCCTTTCTTCTGAACTTTACTTGTTGATTCTTATCTTTCTTTCCTTCTCTTTTCCTCTTTTTGACACTTTCTTCCACTGAACTCTTCCCTTATCCTCCATTTTCCATTCTAATTTGTCGTATATTTACAGATAGTCTTCAAGTATTCTCTCGACTCAAATACCTTTCCTTACTCATCTCCAATACAATTCAGATCACTAATTATCTGTCACCAGTATGAATCCTCATTGAGTGTCACTCCTAATTATCCTCTCTATCCAATCATTCTCACTATCTTTGGGGTCACTCATCTCTCATTACCAGTAATGCACCTCCAGAGG
>LS487133.1:18734-53189 GCA_900490705.1 Pristionchus arcanus | reverse complement strand
AAAAAAAGTGGGAATGCCTCCAAGTGTGGAGAACGCGCTTTTTCAACTAGTTGAAATGTCACACCATTAGTCTCCAAGCACGCGTTTCAACTAGTTGAAATGTCACACTAGTCTTTAAATTTCTCAACTAGTTGAAATGTCACAACACCTTTGCCGTCTACAATTGACCGCCGCTATTGTACTAATCGAGTGTTTTTTTATTCAAATCGTGTTTTTGTCCGTGTTTTTTTTTATTGGGTCACCGGTAGAGACTGCCCATGACCGATGGGTTTCGCGTCACCACCATCGGTGGCGCCTTTTTTGTTGTCAAGGACCGCGACGCGACCGCAACGCGTCGGAATTTGAATTGGCGCCTTTGGTCCCGACGCGAAATTAAGCCCCGCCCCTCCTCCCGCTCTCCTCGCCATTCACTAGCCTCTGCGGCCACCGGGGAGGGTCGTCCTTGCGCGAGCTCTTACTTTAATTTATCTTTTTTTTTCGCAAAAAAAGTGGGAATGCCTCCAAGTGTGGAGAACGCGCTTTTTCAACTAGTTGAAATGTCACACCATTAGTCTCCAAGCACGCGTTTCAACTAGTTGAAATGTCACACTAGTCTTTAAATTTCTCAACTAGTTGAAATGTCACACTAGTCTTTAAATTTCTCAACTAGTTGAAATGTCACACTAGTCTTTAAATTTCTCAACTAGTTGAAATGTCACACTAGTCTTTAAATTTCTCAACTAGTTGAAATGTCACACTAGTCTTTAAATTTCTCAACTAGTTGAAATGTCACACTAGTCTTTAAATTTCTCAACTAGTTGAAATGTCACACTAGTCTTTAAATTTCTCAACTAGTTGAAATGTCACACTAGTCTTTAAATTTCTCAACTAGTTGAAATGTCACACTAGTCTTTAAATTTCTCAACTAGTTGAAATGTCACACTAGTCTTTAAATTTCTCAACTAGTTGAAATGTCACACTAGTCTTTAAATTTCTCAACTAGTTGAAATGTCACACTAGTCTTTAAATTTCTCAACTAGTTGAAATGTCACACTAGTCTTTAAATTTCTCAACTAGTTGAAATGTCACACTAGTCTTTAAATTTCTCAACTAGTTGAAATGTCACACTAGTCTTTAAATTTCTCAACTAGTTGAAATGTCACACTAGTCTTTAAATTTCTCAACTAGTTGAAATGTCACACTAGTCTTTAAATTTCTCAACTAGTTGAAATGTCACACTAGTCTTTAAATTTCTCAACTAGTTGAAATGTCACACTAGTCTTTAAATTTCTCAACTAGTTGAAATGTCACACTAGTCTTTAAATTTCTCAACTAGTTGAAATGTCACAACACCTTTGCCGTCTACAATTGACCGCCGCTATTGTACTAATCGAGTGTTTTTTTATTCAAATCGTGTTTTTGTCCGTGTTTTTTTTTATTGGGTCACCGGTAGAGACTGCCCATGACCGATGGGTTTCGCGTCACCACCATCGGTGGCGCCTTTTTTTGTTGTCAAGGACCGCGACGCGACCGCAACGCGTCGGAATTTGAATTGGCGCCTTTGGTCCCGACGCGAAATTAAGCCCCGCCCCCTCCTCCCGCTCTCCTCGCCATTCACTAGCCGCTGCGGCCACCGAGGAAGGTCGTCCCTGCGCCAGCTCTCTTCAGAAATTTGGGAATGCCTCCAAGTGTGGAGGTGAATTTTTTTTTCGCAAAAAAAAAGTGGTAATGCCTCCAAACGTGGAGCACTTTTCAACTAGTTGAAAAGTCACACCGCCTTGTGGTCTACAATTTACCCTATTTTTGGACGCTTTTCCTATATTCCTTATTACAGTCGCACGATAAGGGCGTGGCCATCAGGAGAGGGAATCGGGGAATTCAAATATTCTCTCAACCGCGACGCGACCGCAACGCGTCTGAATTTGAATTGGCGCCTTTGGTCCCGACGCGAAATTAAGCCCCGCCCCCTCCTCCCGCTCTCCTCGCCATTCACTAGCCGCTGCGGCCACCGAGGAAGGTCGTCCCTGCGCCAGCTCTCTTCAGAAATTTGGGAATGCCTCCAAGTGTGGAGGTGAATTTTTTTTTTCGCAAAAAAAAGTGGTAATGCCTCCAAACGTGGAGCACTTTTCAACTAGTTGAAAAGTCACACCGCCTTGTGGTCTACAATTTACCCTATTTTTGGACGCTTTTCCTATATTCCTTATTACAGTCGCACGATAAGGGCGTGGCCATCAGGAGAGGGAATCGGGGAATTCAAATATTCTCCCCCTCCCCCCCCCCACCCCTCCTCCCATTTTGTGTTACTGTTGGTAATGTAAAAAAAAGTTTGAATGTGCCCGGTGAACTATTGGTCCTACCAATGGCAACTCTGAATTTGATTTTCGCGCCGCTTACTTTGGGTCCTACCGCGCGCAATATACCTCGTGCGCGCTCTCCCCTCCCCCCCTCGTCTCTCTCTCTCTCTCTCGCCATTCTTCACTCGAGCGGCCACCGAGGAAGGTCGTCGCGCGGCCGGCCACCCACAGGCCCTGCCATCGACCCACCCCCACGCTTTCGTCCCATCATGATGATTTTTTTACAGATGTCATCCCCTATCACCGTCACCGCCACGCCTGCCAATGGCGCACCCGCCACCGTCACCACCGTCACCACCGTCGCCACCAACAACTCGGTCATCGCCACCACCACTACCAAGCCGGCGGCGGCTGCACAAGCGGCGGTAAAGAAGAGGAAGTGTACGAACGTGATGGTCTACTGGCGGGATGCACCCGTAACCAGATGGGTATGATGAGAGAATTAATATATAGAGTGTAAATCTCTTCATTTCAGTTTGTCAAGATGCGAGGTGACACGGAGCTTGAGCGTATTCGCAGTCTCATCATCGGTTCAGTCAAGAAGTGTGCAGAAAATACCAAGGATATTTATGCGAACAAGACATTCATCGCCCTCTATGCATACCCCGTACGTCGACTACACACTATTACGATTCATTTCAATATTCGTGGTTCTCGCAGGACGACGTTCTCGGAAATCTGGCGTGGAACAAACACTTCTTATCGAACGGTGGACTAATCATGATCACACTCTCCGATATCGGTAGCAAGGCCAGCAATGAATCGGTGCGTCGTGCGCTCAAAGGATTCAATACTATGGAGGCATCCCACTACAGTGAGTTACCACCACCACCTTTTGTGTATGACATTTTTTTTTACTCTCAGGCCCTGTGCTCAGCGAGGCACACACCTGCATCGTGTACGCCAAACAGGAGATCATCGATGCAGCTACCGCCCGGTTGCAGCAGCGAGGAGGACCACCGCAGCTGCAAGGCAGCGGCTCAATCCAAACTCGCCGCTTGCCACGCGACACCCTCGCCATCCTCAAGGGACTCGGCTTCGACGAAAATGACATAATCTTCATCAATTACACTCATTACTATTAGTGACTCTATCGTTTCATTCATTGTTAATTAGTGATAAACATCATTGTTGTTAATTTCGCAATCACAATGCACAAAAGAGAGACGAGGGAGGGGATGATGAACAGAAAGTCTGTCTTTCGTAATGGAAGTTGTGCTAGAGACTATTACGCTTTCGCTTGTCTCGCAACCAGTCACATCCCTGCTGATTCTAACGGGTCACCAAAACGACAATTACATTTTTCCTGCAAAATATAAACAGCTGCTTCCACAACAATACACACAGTGTGGTCTCGATATTGCCGAATTGTAAACCGAAAAAAATCGATAATCATTTATTGTTTGATAATTGTTCTTCTTCTTCTTTTACCAATGGATAGACTGCATCTCTCCTTGTTATTGCATCGACCGCCCGTGCACGAGAGCCCCTCCCACACTTTGCCATCGCCCGATATAAATCCGATCGAGCAATCGAGATCGTAGTATTGCTGAAAGTGAATAGTGTTATGATAGGATACCATGATACGGTAGGATTGCAGTTTCACTATCAAGATTGCCGTTCATCTCATGCACTATCTACGAAATTGCACGAGAAACTGTTATAAACATCTAGGAAAGATTATCACAACCTTGCGTCGATATTGATCGATAAAGTACATCCATCGACCAAGTATCCCCTCCCTATCATTCTCATTCATTATCTCATCCCACATTCAGAGTGGTTGTAGCCCAGGCAAAATGAACAGAGAAGTTCCGAGTTGGCAATCTACTAGCAATCGTTTACACACGTACGCCATGTGTCCTCTTCCCACATTGTCGCTGTCGCCCTTGCTGCGAGCGGAATGGGAATCTGCTCGCCCGTCGTGGCAGAAGTGCACGAGAGACGACCGTCCACTTTCACCTCAAATTCTAATTCAAATTGATCATTTTGCAAATGAGCAATTAGTGACGACACGATGGTTGCCCTATCGTGTTTTCAGTGTGGCATCATCCAATGCCAATCATCTCATGGTTAGTCTAGTTGCGAACACGGAATAAATGACTAGAATAGTTTAGAACATTAGCTCATCGATTCAAATATTCACTCGCAACCCGCTGATACCTCTCGAGCATGCGTAGTCGCAGCGAGGAGAAAAAGGAGTCGAAGTGGGAGGGAATTCATTCCAGCAGCCCGAAAAGGGAGCAGAGCGAGAGAATGAAGGGATAAGGAGGAAAATTGCAATTATGAAAATCGTTAATTGAAGGAATTTGTCATTATCTGTGGAGCAATTTGATTTGGAGAAATGCAAATCAAAAATTATTTTCTAATTTTTTTTATTTTCCACTCATTTCAGCGCGCGAATGCCGTAGCGTGCGGTTGGCGATGAAGGATGAGGTTGGTTTTCACGTATTTTTCAATTCAAACCCCCCTATTTTCAGCCCAAAATCGCGCCGAAAAGCGCGGATTCCGGCGCGAAGAAGTCGCTCGTCAACGTTGATGATCACGGATGGAAGATGTATAACTTCCTAAGCTCCGCCCCTTCCTCCAAGCTCCGCCCCCTTTCAGCGCCTCCCGAAATCGCGCCGCCCAGCTGACTGTAATGAAGCGGACGACGTTTCCGGACAAGCTCAACCTCGAGCCGGCCGATTCGCAGAAGTTAGTGGGGTGGTTAGGCCACGCCCCTTTTGTGTACGGGGCTTGCGAGAGGGCGGGGTCAGGGAAAGGGGCGGAGCTACAGTAACCGCCCTGATCATCAGGGCCATCAGTTTCGTGCTCGTTATGGGCATTCTCACCGTGGTCGGCTTCGTGTTCCTCGTCGGCTACTTCAGCTTCGATATGTACAGTGAGTTGTGTTGATCTTTGATCCTTGATCTCTGATCTTTGATCTTTGAGGTTCCATATCCCGCCGCGCCTCCTACCTGCTCGTCTACAAGGTTTTCCGCGGACGATTTTTGAAACGGCAATTTTGAAATTTCCAGGCGGTTCACACGTCGAAAATGACCAAGGATGACCTAAGGGAGTATGACGAAATTTGGATTGTGGACGTGTGCCATGGAATGGTACAGAGTGCAGGATCAAAGATCAAAGATCAGGGACCTATTTTGCAGCACATAACCAAGTGGACGGAGTGGCGACTCGCGCTGATGCCCCGGACGCCCGATAAGGATTGTAAGCGGGTGATTGATCTTTGATCTTTGATCTCTTCCCTCCCTCTCAGGTGCGGTGTGTCACAAAGTGATCAAGATGCGCACACGCACGCTGATTGCAAGGGAGCCACCGGACAACGGCAGAGGATGCCCGGCGACAATTGAATGGACCGAATTGGTGAGAAAGATGACTGGCTGAGCTACCGTATCCCTTGGCTCATTGAAATACCATATCCCCTTACCTACCGTAGGGAATTTGAATGGAAGATGTCGATCGAACTACCGTATCCCGAACTAGCGTATCCCCTGTCTCACAGAACTAGCAGATCCCTTGACTTTCGAACTCGAGACCAATAGCATTTATGTATGCCTTGATCAATAGAACTACCGTATCCTCTGACCCGCCGAACTATCAGATCCCTTGACCTCTAAACTGCCGTATCCCATCACCTACCGAACAACCGTATCTCTAGATCCGTAAAACAACCATAATTCTTGGTCCATAGAACCCTAGTATCTAGTATCCCCTGACTTTCGAACTGGTCCCTACCGTACCCCGTAGCCGAAAGATCAAAGACCACGCATTCCAGGAGGATGAAAATTTGCGCGACGCAGTCTTCAGCGAAGAGGACATCAAGGACAGAATCCTATACCACTCGTAGTCGTACCCCTCAACTACCGTACTCACAACGCTTGATCGAAAAGTGGAAAACAAAACAAATGCATAAAACTGTGAACTTTGATCGATTGTCCAAGCAATGCATTCTTGCATGTCAAAGAGCATTACATAATCTTTTATTCAGTTGTTTTTCCTCTTTTAACGATCTTCGAAACGAATACGTGTACCATCTCATTAGATTCGATGTCGTGTCCTCTCTACGAATAATAGTAATCGTTTGACTGCCAGACAGGGGTCGATTACATAGGTTTCTGAAAATGGCCAAATGTGGGTTGGTTTTCATGATTTTTTTCAAATTTGGCTCAAAATCGTCGCTGCGCGGCTGCTCTCTACTCTACAGTAATCTACAGTACGCGGAGGAAGCAGAAAATCGATAAAATTGTTATTAATACTCGAATTGATAAATAATTAATTTTCTGTTGTTGTGCGTGGCTATTCTGGTACGGTGTAAATGACATGCACGATTCATCGACAAATGGTGTTTTTGATGAACATTTTTTTATTAATAATTCATGCTCTCTCTATTCATCCTACACCTCTTCGACAAATTCTTCACTTTCCTCGGACGATTCGGCTTCTTCTTCATCGGTAACTGCAATTCAAATGGCATTACTGAATTAGAATACTGTATTACCTTCAGGCCGGGCCGTATTAGTTGTTGTCGTAGTCGGTTTGGTAGTCGTAGGGGTAGATGATGATGTTCCGTCGATGATGTACTTTATTTCCCGCCACATACCGGGAGCATTCTTCTTTATGTCCTCGAGGACTTGCGGTGAATCCTTGACTATTTTGTCCCAGTAGGACTTTGGGTCCTGGATATACTCGGGAGTCTTCTTAATTTCTTCCCATAGCTCCGGCCCCTTTTCCTTCAGCTTCTCCCACAGCTCCGGAGCTCGCTCAATGATCCGTTCGACTATCCCGGGTCCCTTTTCGAGCACCGTCTCCAATATTTCATCACCTTTTGCGGTGAGCAGAAACTGAAGGAATCCGAGTGCGGCGAGGGATGGAAGAAAAAGCGAAAAGAGGACTATCGGGAGACGCATTCCTTGATTAGACTGGTGCTGATAAGAGGAAGCCCCTAACTAAATAACCTTTTCTGTCTCTGTCTGATGATTCATCATAATTGCATGGAACATCACTTCAGCATCACATACGATTTATCGCATAAGAACAACTATCTGATTAGACGGACATTAGTCCCACGAAAAATGCCTCGTCATAGTTCATCTCATTTTTCTCCGTAATTTCTCGCTTGACTTTGGGAGGCTTGGTCTTCTTTGATGCAGATGGAGCCTTTCTAGTAGTTACGGATGGGAGAGTAGTACCCTGAAACACTGTTTTGTTGTTTCCCCTCTGGAAATGACCACTCACTCTGGTCTTTTTGACCTTCTTATGTTAGTCTTGCTGGTAACGGTTGTACTTGAAGGAGGAGTGGTGGTGATTGACGGGAGGGTAGTAGCCTGAAACACTGTTTTGTTGTTTCCTCCCTGGAAATGACCACTCACTTTGGTCTTCTTTACTTTCTTAGTCTTGCTGGTCACGGTTGTTGTAGAAGGAGTGGTGGCGATCGACGCGAGGGTAGTCGCCTGAAACACTGTTTTGTTTTTCCCCCTGGAAATGACCACTCACTTTGGTCCTCTTGACTTTCTTCGTAGGCGAAGTTGGGAATGAGATAGATGGGAATGAGGGGGCTGACTGTTCCTCATCTTCTTCTTCTTTTCCCGATTGATCTCCAGACTCAGCCTCGCTGTGATGCTTCTCACCGTTCTCACACTTTGCCAGCCTGAAAGGTCGCATTTTTCACCTGCGGTAGTTGCTCACTTGCAATAGGTACGGCAGAGAAGCGTCGTCGTCGGCGTTTTGCCCATCTCCTCAACAACTGCCGAGACCACGCTATCAACCCCAAATATCGCATTGGGATCTCAATACCGTAATACCTGGCTTATGCTGCTCCTCGTCCGATCTTGTTTAGAGTTCGAAATACGGGTAATCGTCTCTTCTTTTCGCACACTCTCTCGCCACTCTGACCGGTGAGAGAGTGTGGAAAATGAAGAGACGATTACCCGTATTTCGAACTCTAATCTTGTTGCATGGCCGTCAACTTCACGTCACTTGTCGGAATAACTTCTCACCTTTTCGGCAACGTTTTTTTCTTAATTTTATCGATGCTTGAAAGAATGCCCGAGTGTAGATCGGTCAAACTGAAAATATTCGTTACATGAACAAGCGCCATTAAAAATTATGTGAAGAAAATGGGGAGTGCAATCGTATAGTGACTTCTCAGCCCACTCCCCCTTCTTATCATGGGAAGGATTGGCAATAAATGACTCCCTCCTGTTCCCGTCATTTCCCTGATCGGGGATAGAGTGTGCGAAATGAAGAGGCCATTTTCTGCCACTCTTTCCCTTATCATCAGCTCGTCGTTGGGCGTTATCAATGCACTTTCTTTCTCTCGTCACGATCGTAATACTTCATCCCTTCATCTGTATTGGCATCTCCTTCCTTCGATTATGTGTGTTAGAATGAAGAACTCGTCTTTTCATTCCTCGTGCTCTATCCGTTATTCTGTTGAGTCCCTACGAAGAAAGAATAAGCGAATTCTTCATTCTGACATCCCTATTCATGACTATTCCGCCTCGATATTATTGTTAATTCGTGCTGAATCATCACTCATTATAGAAGCCTACTCCGTCTCAATCTGTTTATGGCAAGAACGACAAAGATAAAGCCAAGCAATCTAAACTAAGACAGGTATTAATGCTTGCTTCTCTAGGTCGCGCAATCCGAAAAAAAGGAATCGCTTTTCTTTGAAGAATTGCTTTCGAGCTCATTGCACTCAATTCTGATACCCTGAACCTGGCCCTGTTTCGGTCCAACTTTTCTCATATCACGGATTTCCTGTAAGAGTGTAGGAAAACCGGAGCTCTTTTCCACTAGGAAAAACTTTTGGTCTCCGATTTCCATGAAAGTTGGTTGGTATGTACCCTTAGGGGTTAGGAGGAGGTCCATCTACTCGATTTGGTCAATTATCGATTTTATCGATTTTTTGGCGCCAAAACTTCAAATGGCCATAACTAGCTTCATTTTGATCGCACAGCGAGCTAATTTTTTGCGATGAATTCGTCTCAGAATTCTCTACAAAAAGTCCAGAAAGCACACAATGGAAAAAATTGATCTTCAGTCTCAGAAATCGATAAAACCCATTTTTCGACCATAAAACTAAGTTTTTCTCGAAAGTTACCCCAAAACACACTCGATATTATTTTTTCAATCGATTCTACGCACCCGTTTTAGGGTCACCCTGTATTTCGTTTTTCATATCTCTGGCCTTGGGACCCCGAATTAGTACAAGGGATCAAGACATAGCCGATTTTCTTAAGGAAAATCACGTTTTCTGTCATAACTCGCTCCAAAGTGATAATATCAAAAAAATCGTCGAAATGAAAAATATAGCTCTTGATGAGACGAAAATGAAAGGTCTTATGCGAAAAGTTCCTAGGAGTGACGGTTTTTGAGTAATTCTCGAAAAATCAATGTTGAAGTAGAATATTCGCTTCTTTGTCGACCGAAATACGATTTTCGCGGTTCCTCCGCGTTGGTTAAGTGACATTTTGGTATTTTCCCGTTTAATAATTAATCTTTTCACTTATTGTTTTGTTGGTCCCTCACAATCCCTCTCATCATTTGTGAAGGAAGGGAGGGGGGAATCTCTCTCTCTCGCTCGTAGTGTGCGCTTTTTGTGCGATTGCGAGACACTCCTCTCCTTCCCCTCTATCTCCTTCTTTTTTTGCACCGTCACTGGTTCGCACTGAGCGAGATTGACGTGCACACTGCGTGTCTCAATCTTTCTTCTCTCCACATTCCTCGTGCTCCCTCACCGATGATGAAAGGGGGAACCACGTTTATCTCTCTCGCTTACTGACTCACCCACAATCGAAGGAAAAGAGAGAGAATTGTATCGCTGACGAGAAATAATAGAATGGTTAAAATTATGATGATATTATGCATAAATTTATTTAATACAACATTGAATCACTGTTCGAGTTCACCAAAATCAGAAAATACAGGATTAGATGGATCATCAAAGAAATCCATGTTCGAGTGAACCAGATCGTAGATGTCGTCAGAAGTGATGATCAGATCATTATCATCGAACTCCATGTTCAGATCCACTTCCTCTTCAATGTCATCCAATGCGATTCCTTCCTTGGTCAAATCATTCTCCCAATCATCCATGAATGCAACATTTCTCCTCTGTCTGTTGTTGTGCACCTTCTTCTGTTCTTGCCGCTTTTTCGCAAGCAATGTAGTGATTCTGTTCTTGATCTGATCGAAAGTCATTCTCTGCGATGGTAGAATATCCGTTCTGTCCCTCATTCTCTTCTCTGCTTCATCGGGTCTCAGTTTTTTGTGGTTGCGGAAATATTGCTCGAATAGATCATCGACCATCTGCTTCGCAACGGGATTGTACTTGGCACCCTTCTTCGTTGCACGAAGTGCCCATCCTTGGGGTCTCGGATACTTTGGAGCTTCTTGATACTCTTTGAACGACTCTTCAATAGGACCGATTCCCATTCCTCGCTGAACCTCTTCCAGCATTCGCTTGAACGTTCCGAGAGCGAAGTCGTACATCGAGACCTTCTCAGGACGGATCTTGTGCCTTCCAGCATCCAAATGACGGAGAAGACTGGCATGACGAATGAAGGTAGAAGTGCATTGAGGACAGACAAAGAGGGACTTGGGGGAATTAGCATCGACAGGAGGGGGAGCTTGGCCAGTGACGGACTGATCATCGACATCATCTGGTTCAGGAGTGGTAACCTTCTTATTCGGGAAGAACCAGTAGTGAGGCTCTTCTCCATTCTTAATCTTCTTCTTATCCTCGATTTCCAGTCCTGGTCTTGACAGTTTTCCACCATGGCGATGAAAGGTAGTAGAACTGACAATTCCATTCAGCCCAGTCTTGCTCATTCCTTTGCCGATTCCTCTGAATCGCCAGGCATTGATGGTATCGCCTTCGAATTCGAAGTGTCCCAACTTGGAGATTCCTTCGAGAGTCGTCTTCGGCTGTGGAGTGACCTCGACAGTCATCAGATGGACAGACATTCCTCGGAGACCCTTTCCTGATGTTAGGGCAATGAACATTTCCTCGTGGTTCTCAATGTTCGTTCCCTTGGCCATGTAGTGTCTCATGATGGTCTTGCAGTAGGCTGCGTATCGATCGGCCGATGACTTCCCGCTCTGAAAAGGTAAAAGGTAGAATTTCTTTACTGTGGCTTTCACCCATTTTTAACCCCTTAACCAGCCATTGCATTACCTGAGCTTCGCTGAAGCTCCACGAAGCGATCCTCACTCCAGTCGACTGCATGATTGTCGATATGGTCGCCATCACGGGAGCCGAATGATAGTATCCTTGAAATGAAAAATTGAACTGAAAAAACGATAATTACTAAGTACCTGCGTTGTCTGAACGCAGGTTGATCGTGTGAATGCCCATCGTCTTCAGATCTGCTGCCATGTGCTTGATCATCTCGACGACAATCGATCCATTCTGAAGATATTGATGTTCCATTTATTTATCGACTATTTTGTATACCTGAATCTCGTTCTTGATGATATGTGTGAAGACATGCTGGACCAGCTCACCCGAGACATTGGCATAAACGTGGGATATGTGCCAGCTTAATTATTATTTTTTAAAGTCTTAAATTAAATTTCTATACTACCTGTAGCCGGGCTTGCCGAAGAAATCCTTCTGCGTCTCTCGGTAGTATCCTGCGAGCCACTTGGTCACGAAATCCATCGTGATGAAGGCTGAAATAAGACGTATATTTTTCATCTTGACAACCTTCTCTCCCGTGCCCCTAAAACCCCTAAAATAAAGAAATCACTTCACACCTTCGCCCTCCTTCAGCTCACGAATGAAGACCTCCCTCTCGTTAGAAGTGAAGACGGATCGGACTATGTGGGCTTTGTAGTCCATGATCTTGTCGAAGGCTGTTCTGAAGTCCAATTCTGCCTCGAGTAGCTTCGCTTCAACGTCACTGTCCGGTCCAGGAGACCCTGCCCAGTCAGTGAGTCTCTTGCCGAGCTCCCTGAAACGCTATTTTCCAACTGTGTTCCCGTTTCCTGAAAAAATACCTGAAGACGAAATCGCCTTTCTCACACATCGGGCATTGGTGATCGTGATCGTGAGCAGTCCTGGGAGGGGAAGAGAAACGGGCATCGTTCGGATCAGAAAGAGAATGGATCATGCAGTGGTCTGCGATTCTGCTTTCCTCTTTCACATGCATCTTGAAGTCGGTCCTGAGGTAGACCTGAATCACATTAAAAAATCTTCAGCATAAGAAAAATTGAAATATCACAAAATTTTACCTGAATCTCGTCGAAGATGCGCTTGTATGCTGTTGCCTCGTCGGAAGTTAGGAGATTGAGGGAGACCAGGTCCTTCAGAATTCCTTGGATCGTAATGAATGCCTGAGATGTGTACATTTTATACATTTAAAAAAATCCCATACCATCGTAGCTGATCCCTGGAAGTAGTTCACACATGTCTTAGAAGAACTTTGGAGAAATGGAAATCGAGAGAGGATTTTGTAGGTAGTCGAATTGGAAAGAGGATCACGTCCAGACTGACGAGACCAACTGAATTAATTTGCTCACTGCCTGCACTCACTTTCTACACTTACGTCTCGTACATTTCGATTGTCTCGAAGAGACCGGTGAGTCTGATCGTGTTGGGCAGGTTGATTACGTTGCCAAGCGAGTCCTTCGTCTTCTGATTTCCCCAAGGGAGTCCGACTACCACGTGAGGACTAAAAATGAAGTTTCGTATACTATACTACTTGCCACAAAATACCTCGTGATAAACGCAATGAAGAGATCAATCTTGACTGGATCATACCGCTCCCTCATCTTCACATCCGGTTCGGTCTTTTTGGGACTCATCGCCTTCCTCTGTGCCTCTCCCCACATCCTCCGATTGAGATTGGGGATGTACTTGACCATGTGGCGATACTCGACGTTGTTTGCGAAGATGGATAGCAGCTGGATCTTCTCGGAGTACTTGACCAATTGATCAAAGTTCTCAGAAACAGCAGTCATGATACTGTCGAGAATGGCATTCTCCTCAATCGCACTCTTTCCTGCCAGTAGTTCATGGACGACAGCCATCAATTGGAAGTACTCATCCACAGTATTCGTCATCAATCCGACGATAGTCTGCAGAATCTCAAGAACAGTGTGACCCTTGCTTCTCAGGTTCTTCGGAGTGAGTTCTTCTAGAGGCTTTCTGCACCATGCCCTCTTGATACCCGCTTTCTTGAAAAAGTGGTCGAGGGATGACTTCATCTCAGATCGGGGATCCTCTTGTTCATTATCTTGATAGCATGAATCATCATCATCATCAGAATTTACCGAATCTTGAGACACCTGAAAAAAAATGAAAATCAAATGGCATTTGCATTTTAAAATTATTTTTGAATAAATAATAAGCTAAAATGAATAAAAATATTTGCCAACAAGATACTCACTTGAGAACCGTGAGAACTTGCCATTCCTCCACTTCCATCATTCTGCGAAGACGGCTGTGAGTTATCGAACTGAGAGTCGGGTTGATAATTGTCGAATGGTGAGCATCGGGGAGAGGTCGGCTTTTTAGGAATCGATCGATAATGTCTTTCGCAGAGTGCTTGAATGTGCAATATCATACTTTACTATACTGAAATTAAAACTCACGAGTTCCTGCAGGGACCAATATGTTGTCACTCAGCAGCAGATTCTTCGACATCTGATAACTCATCGATCGTTTTGAGCCAAGAGCCGAATGTTCTTCCGGATAACCGCATCCATATTCTCGCCAATCTCGCCCTCGTATCTTCTTGATGTGGCCAAATTTCTCATTAAAGAAATCCCGAGAAAGTTCTTCTCTGTGCCGATCACAGATCACTTCATCGTCGAAGGGGACGAGATCAGAATACTCATCAAGGAAAATTCCAGATCGGCCAGAAGTAAGAGCGAGCTCATGCGGTGCTCCAAAGAGTTTTCCCTCGAAATTCTCTGACATCTTCGCCATCCTAAAAATTGGTAAATTTTTTACAACATTCTGAAACTAAATTGAAAAAACCTCTGTCCATAAACTAATTTTGTTCATCTAACGCAATTATTTTGAATTCTACTCACGAGTGTAGTTGTCCTTCACAGATTAATGAGACTTGGTGATGGCTGTCTCGGGGAAATCTTTCCAGAGGTGAAAATCTCGGAGTAGCGAAATAGCACGAACTCTTCAACTTCTTCGCCGGAGGAACATAGTCATCATCATCTCCATCGCCCGCCTATAAATATTACCGGTGAAATGAAACGTAAAGAAACTAACCTTCCCGATCGGAACAGAATCGAATATCCAGAAGAATAGTAACAGCAGTAGAATTCGCATTCTCAGACAACTGATGACACTCAGAGTGTGAGCAGCGTTTGAGAGAAGAATGAAAGCGAAATCTCGCTCAGTGCGAACCAGTGACGGTGCAAAAAAAGAAGGAGATAGAGGGGAAGGAGAGGAGTGTCTCGCAATCGCACAAAAAGCGCACACTACGAGCGAGAGAGAGAGATTCCCCCCTCCCTTCCTTCACAAATGATGAGAGGGATTGTGAGGGACCAACAAAACAATAAGTGAAAAGATTAATTATTAAACGGGAAAATACCAAAATGTCACTTAACCAACGCGGAGGAACCGCGAAAATCGTATTTCGGTCGACAAAGAAGCGAATATTCTACTTCAACATTGATTTTTCGAGAATTACTCAAAAACCGTCACTCCTAGGAACTTTTCGCATAAGACCTTTCTTTTTCGTCTCATCAAGAGCTATATTTTTCATTTCGACGATTTTTTTGATATTATCACTTTGGAGCGAGTTATGACAGAAAACGTGATTTTCCTTAAGAAAATCGGCTATGTCTTGATCCCTTGTACTAATTCGGGGTCCCAAGGCCAGAGATATGAAAAACGAAATACAGGGTGACCCTAAAACGGGTGCGTAGAATCGATTGAAAAAATAATATCGAGTGTGTTTTGGGGTAACTTTCGAGAAAAACTTAGTTTTATGGTCGAAAAATGGGTTTTATCGATTTCTGAGACTGAAGATCAATTTTTTCCATTGTGTGCTTTCTGGACTTTTTGTAGAGAATTCTGAGACGAATTCATCGCAAAAAATTAGCTCGCTGTGCGATCAAAATGAAGCTAGTTATGGCCATTTGAAGTTTTGGCGCCAAAAAATCGATAAAATCGATAATTGACCAAATCGAGTAGATGGACCTCCTCCTAACCCCTAAGGGTACATACCAACCAACTTTCATGGAAATCGGAGACCAAAAGTTTTTCCTAGTGGACGGCATTCCTACACTCTTACAGGAAATCCGTGATATAACTATCGTCCCTTGTTCGAAGTGGTGTAGTGGTCTAAGGCGCCCTCCCATTCCATTCCACACGGGTTCAACTCCCGGTCGTGACACCGACTCCGCCCCACCAAGGTGCCCGAAAGGGAAATTGGAAGTGACTAGATCACGCGGTAAAGTAGGTCCGAAGAATAGATTGGGCCCTACGGACTGAATTGGCCTTTAAAATAGTCACTGGCCTAGCAGTGGGCTCCCGCAGGACTTTGTGTGCCTTGAGTACGGGGTGAACCTTTACCTTTACCTTTACCTTGTATGAAAGAACATTTATTTATATCTACATTATCGTCCCTAAACCTAACCCTTACTTTTCCGGTCATCATGCTGGCCGAAGGATTGTAGAAGTGCTCCAGCCACTCCGCGTTCCAACACGGTAACTATTTCACTCTTTTTTTTGTATTCAATATATTCCTTTTCAGTGTAGTGTATGCTCAGTGATACAGGGCACATGAACGTCCAAGCAGAGTGGTGGGACAAAGAAAAGAAGAAGCGGACCTACTACAGTCATGCTCTGTCGTGGGATGTGCTTGTGAGTTGCAATCGATGATACGAGGCAGTTCTCTGATTTTCGGCCCAGTCTCTAACATTCTCATTCTCTCAGCGTTCAGAGCGGCTGTTGCCTGGCTGTCTGAGCCTAAGGTCTAAGAAGTTCCTGATTATTTTCCAAATTGCAATAAGCGCCTCTTGTTAGAAAAGCGCTGAAGGTCTCACTGGTTTCGTAACACTGTATTCTGACCGTCTTTTATCATCAATCATGCTAATGACTTATCCAATCATGCTTCAGGCACGGCCGACCCTTTTCAATGCCTCCACTCCCACGTTCTCCATGCCAAAAAAGCCAAAAAAGACGAAAACCGAATAATATAATTGTTATGTTCTATAAATGATAAATGTTTCCAAGGAGTAAAATGTTCACAACATAACGTAGTGAAAACACAAAAATACGGTTGAGACATGAGCGTGATGTACAAATATAGTATTGCAGCAGAGAGAGTTGTTTCGTAGCGCACTCTCTCTCTTATCACCGCCAGTCATTTTTATGTCTCCTTCTCTTGTGCATCTGCCAGACCAGTGCCTTCTTGAGTGTCTGGGTGTAGAATCCGTTTCTGCATTTCTCGCAGTCTTTCGTCACTCTGCCCGATGAGAGAGTGCGAATGCGGAATGAAGACTCTGATGCTGTAGAAAAAGTAGGGGGAGGAAAGAGAAGAGGAAAAAATCGAGTGGAAAAAGTCAAGGGGAGGAAATCGGAAATTTGAATTCCCGCATTTTTCGTTATTTCAAAATATCTCGGTTCCTACTGATGCTAGCCACTTGAAACTTGGTTTATAGGGTTTTAAGGTGTCGGAAAACACCTAGTAAAATTTTTGAGTCGCTAGCTCTACGGAGAAGCGAGATACTGAAAAGCGCGCGAATTCAAAATTTTGAATTCCTCCTTTTCCTCCTCTTGACTTTTTCCACCCGAGGAGGAAATCTCCCCCGACTTTTTCCGCAGCATAATTGTTCACCTTGTTAGACCAATGCTAATTGCTTTTCAAAATCAACAAGACGAAACACAATTTATTCCTTTACACAATTCGCTTCTCCTATTTCTTGGTCGTTATCTTTCCGTCCACAATTTCGATGCTATCGCATGTATCGCATCTCTGTAGATCCGTGTGCTCCAGATTTACATTGACAACTGGGTAGAAAGTGCCGCCGATCTCCCAGTCCTTGCACACGCACGGAAGCTCACCGAGTTCTTAAAGAAATAATAATTTATAATAATAATACTATTTCATCTATGGAATAGATCGCTTCGTTCGCAATCAGTTGCAGTCCGCAGTTCTACGAAACTGGGAGAATTCGGAATGAAGCTGCTCCGTTTTTCGAACTTTGCTTCCCATTTGTCGCCCTCATTGTAGATACGAGTAAAACGGCGAAAGAGAGCCCAAACACACGCCCAAAAATGAGTCATGTTCTCTTCTTTTCGCCTTATCTCTAGTCAGTCAGAGACACAAGAGAGTATTGCGAAATGATAGAACCAGACAATGAATCCTAAATAAAGCTTACTCGCTCCGCAATTGTGAATGTAAACGATGCGCGGCTCGACCAATCTTTGCCCTGGTTCGGGGTCCTTCGCCTAAAATGCTTGCAGTGTTCGAACGAAACGATTTTTCAATAGCCATTGTAATCCGGTTTTCACTCCTTACCCTCTTTCATCCCTCGACCGGTTGTGTGTAAAATAAAATGAACGAAGTTCATAATTCTAGCTCTCGTAAAGAACTCACCATTCCCGATACTTCGTAGTCCACCGACGGTTTCTCGCTGTACTTCGGTTCAATTGTTTCCAGTCGGTCGTGAGTTTGGAAAAAACCATTGTCAATTTCCTGAAGAAGAAAAACTTAATAGTGCACAGCACTATTTATCGATCCAGGGAATCATGCTGCTCAACCAATTCCAATACCCAATTAATTGACTTTGGGGCCGCTCCCTCCCTCGGAAAATGAGGAATAAAAGTCAAGTAATTGGTCAACCCAATACCAATTACCCAATTAATTGGTATTGTCTCTCAGTTTTGGGTATTGAATTGACATCGCTACTCTACGCCGTTAATGAAACAAGATACTACTTCTTTGTTCACTTATGTTCTGGTTTTTTTGTGTTTGCCTTTTTCATTTCTCGCGTAGTATTGATGAGATTTGGACAAATGAAAAATTTTTTTTTTTGAAAAAGATAGGCAAAAATTGGTGGCTAGTGACCTCAAGATGATAGCCTACCCTTGAAAGCATTGGACCGCAGGGTATTGTTGTCCGTCTAACAACTGGCCTTACCAGTGGGTCCCACCTAGCGTTGTCTAATGACTGTAAAATCGCTTGACATGGATATCCACTGGATACACCTTTACCTTACCTCAAGAATGATGGCGTAATGGAATGGAGTGGAGCAGGTGAGAGTGCCTTTCACCATCACATGGGCCTCCGCTCCATACGGCCACGCCCACGGGCTCGGCTCGCCTTCCTAAACGGCCTGTGTCTAAGGTGTCTAAGGTGTGCCTATGGAGGCCCTGTCTCTAAGCAGTCTAAGGCAACCTTAGCAGCCTACAGATCTTCCTAATGGCCTTAGAGGCAAAATTTAACACTCTTCACGTTCGTAAATAGTTTATAATGAAAATGTTGCAAAGTGGTCTATTGCCAAGTGGTCTAGTGCAGCTTTGCGAAAGTGATTCCTATTTGTCGACATTAGAGGAATCGGAAACGAACCGCAGCGACGAGGCAGCTCGAAATCAGCACACAATTCAGCAGGACGAGCTTCATTTTCTTGCGTCGAAAGCTGAAAACGTAGTGTTTCAAGAGAGAAAATGAGCAACCAACCTCCACTGACGAGCGCGAGAGACGAAAATGAGAGGAGAATAAGACTGAGGTGCGAGAGTGACAAAGGAGGGAATAAGCAAATGTCTTAATTATTCTCCGTAATTATAATTTATTCGTTGTCCGGGAATATTGAAAGCTATTTGAATTATTATATTTTCAATTTACGATATTTCATCCCCCCCCCCCCATTTACATACAATTTCCTAATGGAAAATGCTCAACAATTTAGGAAGCAATAATTTATCATAATCATTAGGCAGAATCAAATATAAAATATACATGACATCTGCCAGAAATAAGTCATTAACATATTATGCAATTTTTGGCCGGACTTGCTGATGATCCAGAAGCAGCTATCTCTGCAATTTATTAAGTTTAGAGGGATGTAGCATAGGTGAACAGGTGGTTCAGTGGTATAATGCCAGCTTGCAAAATACCAAAACGGATACTAATGTGTATCTCACGTCATCATTCGGATTTCCGTGAAGGATCACGTCAAGTTGGCCATCATTGAGCGAAAACACAATCCTGAGCTCGGAATGGTGAAGGAACTGAAACAGGAACTGTTGAAAATTCATTTTTCTCTCATTCAGAGTTCTGAGTTTCGTGCCAAATGTCGGAGCAAAAGTCCGATTATTATTCAGCATTCAGCGTATTCGGCGGGCATTGCAATGTTCAAAGAACACCAACCTTTAAAGTTCCGACAACTTGCTCTTCCTTGAGTCATTTTGTGGCAGGGTGGCAGGGGCGGGGGTGATACGAATCTCGTAGGAAGCGCTGACGATGCCTTCAGCATGTTCCAGGCAACGGCAATTCGTGCTCCCATGACCAGACCATCTGCTAAACGATGCACACTTGTCAATATGAAAAATCCGTCCACTTGTGCTAACCGGAAAGAATCGTGAGAGAGTGTTAGAAATGAATCGACGGATTCCTCATCCTGGCAACCCTAGATACTACTCTGAGATTAGAATCTCCAGACTGAATCGGCCTCTTATTTTTGCTGGTATTAGCAGTCATCTAACAGTACCTTGGTGAAAGAAGAATGTTGAGGCCCTCTTATAGAACAGAAAAGATGTATCTATCTAGGTGAAGCTTCCTTCAGTGAGCGTCCGTGTGTAGAGCGGACAAACTGAAATATAACACGCCCGTCACGAGAGAATCGAGCTAGAATAGCAATTCTTGGGAATGGGGAGAAAATCGTGAAATGAGTTAACATCAGTTTTGGCCACCTCTAGGCATGTCCTAACACCACCCAAAGTCCCATTGTGTATAAATCAATTTGGAGCTTCCTACGCCGGGTCGGTAACTTGGATCCCCAACTTTGACGGGTAATATCTCGGTTCCGGCGCATTTTGGAGAAAAATTGTTCTAAGAGTGACCCCACCTTTTTTCGGGAGCTCTATCGATCTGCACAGGTTAGAAGTCATGAAAGTAATTTTTAACACTACTACATTCAAACAAATGAAATATAAAAACTGCTTAAAAGGTGCATCTAATTTTTGGATATGTGATAAAGCTCGCTGAGCTCTTTCGAATGAGTGGCTTACGACCCTAAATAACGCTCTGCGTGTAAATGTTTTTCACTTTAAACTTTTTGACTTTATTTGAACTCATTTCATTGCACTCCAGACCGCGCAATTTTGCTTGGTCGGAGTGAAATGAGCCGGTTCCTTTCTCTTTTCAGTTGTGTTTCATACTAATTCGTCAAAAATAAAGGAAAATGAGCGGTCTGGAGTGCAATGAAATGAGTTCAAATAAAGTCAAAAAGTTTAAAGTGAAAAACATTTACACGCAGAGCGTTATTTAGGGTCGTAAGCCACTCATTCGAAAGAGCTCAGCGAGCTTTATCACATATCCAAAAATTAGTTGCACCTTTTAAGCAGTTTTTGTATTTCATTTGTTTGAATGTAGTAGTGTTAAAAATTACTTTCATGACTTCTAACCTGTGCAGATCGATAGAGCTCCCGAAAAAAGGTGGGGTCACTCTTAGAACAATTTTTCTCCAAAATGCGCCGGAACCGAGATATTACCCGTCAAAGTTGGGGATCCAAGTTACCGACCCGGCGTAGGAAGCTCCAAATTGATTTATACACAATGGGACTTTGGGTGGTGTTATGACATGCCTAGAGGTGGCCAAAACTGATGTTAACTCATTTCACGATTTTCTCCCCATTCCCAAGAATTGCTATTCTAGCTCGATTCTCTCGTGACGGGCGTGTTCATGACTTCTAACCTGTGCAGATCGATAGAGCTCCCGAAAAAAGGTGGGGTCACTCTTAGAACAATTTTTCTCCAAAATGCGCCGGAACCGGGATATTACCCGTCAAAGTTGGGGATCCAAGGTACCGACCCGGCGTAGGAAGCTCCAAATTGATTTATACACAATGGGACTTTGGGTGGTGTTAGGACATGCCTAGAGGTGGCCAAAAATGATGTTAACTCATTTCACGATTTTCTCCCCATTCCCATAGTCAGCTCGATTCTCTCGTGACTTGCGTGATAATAAAGTTGAAGAAAATATTAATATTTTTAATTTAAAATAGATAAAATAAGATGACGTTGACTTGAAGTATGGGGCCAGGGAATCGAGATTGCCGAGACAAGGATGGCCGGAAATGTTGACTGAAGCAACACGAAGTCACATTTAGACGAGCTGCGAGCGTCCGCGTGTAGAACGGGCAAACTAAAACAAAAATTTTTTTTTCAAAAAAAGTTTTAAAACAAATAAAAAAATTAAAAGATAAAGGGCAGGAGGTTCCTAAGTAAAATTCTAAGTGAGAATGGCACAAGCGAGGCTCAGTCAGGCTTTTATAACGGCTTTACAACAGAGAATTGAAGACGATCCTTGCCAGAGCATGTGGCGTTTACGAGTACCGTCTGCTCGCTCTCTTTATATTCTTGCCGATCCCTTCCAGGAGGAGTATATGAGCAGTGCCAAGTGTCTTCAGCTCTAGCCGACATGAGAATTGTGATTGTTTTTGGAGATCGAGTTTTTCACAGAAAATGTTGCATTGTGCTTTGGAAAGGAGTGTAAATATCGTAAGAACAAAAAGATAATACAAATATGATAGATACAAATATGACACATTATTAGGCAAAAGAATACTTTGAGACTGTGAGAAGAGGAAAAATTTTATGTGATGTTTATCTGTTTATTTCTGTTTTACTGTTCGACCGACCAACAACTACTATCTGCATGCAATCAGGGCTGGGATTTTTTGAAAAAAAATTCAAAAATTTTTTGATCAAAAAATTCAAAAAATTCGCTCAAAAATTTTTTGAATTCAAAAAATTTTTGAACAACGCTTTTGATGGGTTTCCTAGTTAGGAAATACTGTAAAAACGAATTTTTTATGCATATTGATCGATAAATGATCGAAATCACTATCGTGCATGATTAAAATCGTACGTAGAAATTTTTTTTGTGCAACCTCAAACAGAGCAAATCGACATCTTTGAAAACTACATTTCTGAAGAGATGTAATTTCAGAAAATTTGACAAAAATAGACTTTTTTGTTCTATTTTTTTCCTTTTTTTCAACCAATTTTAATGAAAACTCATTGAAAAATTGTTTGAAAACGGAAGAATATCTAGTGCAAGTTTTTTTGATTTTTTGAAAAAATTTCAAGCAATTTTTTGTTTTTTGATTTTTTTGAAATGGTCAAAAAATTCAAAAAATTCAAAAAATCAAAATCAAAAAATCCCAGCCCTGCATGCAATCATATAATCAGTTATAAGTGTATTGTTACGCGTTATCTTGAATTCACCAAGAATCAAAAGGTGATTAGAAGCAAAATCTCGGGTTGAAAACAGCTGGTTGAAATGAAGAAAGAACAGGTATAGGCGGGATTTGCATTCATCGTGTACACCCGTCGCGTGCTTACAAAGCTATAACCCATTCGCTATTACAACAGATTGTGTTCTTAGCGCGGTCTTACCATTCTCTTGAAAGCACTGTTACTTATTGAATGACGTTTGCAAAATATAATCAACCTCGAAATTGCAGGTGTTTTCGTGAAAGATCGAGGACAGAATCAGGCCAAGAGTTCAGTTACTTTCGAGCCATTTGAGCATTGTCTGATGAATTCTTCTGGACTTGATGCTAGCATTGAACAAATCATCGTGATGTATCATCGAATCTCAGGTAATTTTTGATAGATGGTTTTGATCAAGCTCAGCAAAACTTCTTTGCAGGGCCTTCTTTCTTCGTCGTCAATGTAATCGTTAGCGTACTAATTCTTTTTGACAAGGATAAACGAGGTCACGAGTATCGCAAGTATTGTTTACTAATGCAGGTAGAAGTTGAAATAAAAATGTCTTTTTCGTTCTCTAGGTTATCCAAAACCTCTAAATTTCAGACGTTTTCAACACTGACCGATCTCTTATTTACACTGGGGATTCCAATTTTGGTTGTGAACGTCAAAGTGATTTACAATGCCGGATTTAATCCATTTCGAGTTCGAACCTCAACGTTCCTGGTTCGTTTTTATATCATTTTAAAAAAAAAGAAAAGAAAAAAAGTAATTCCAGATTATTTTCTTCCTTCTCTTCACTGAAATCGGTAGCTCCTACTTTTGTTGTGCTTACTACAGAAGAAATGTGGGTTGTCTAGACAATTATGCGTAGGCAAAACAATTGGAGGCTTTTGGAGTGTTAAAAAATAATTAGATACAAAAATAAAAACTTTTTCAGGCCATATTTCCTGAAGGACACGTCTACAGATGGGAAGGCAAACGAAAAATAACTCTATTCATTTGCATTCGGATCTACGCAATCTTAGCTGCGATTATCATTTACTATTGTACGATACAAATTGATATGAGTGACGAGGTAAACTGATATTTTTATCTTATTTTGTACTTTGAGAAAGATTGAATAAATCGCTGAAAATATATTCATATACCTATGCAGTTCAGGAAATCCCAGCGTCCTTGCATTGGGTCGTCTGTAAACCAGCTCACATGGTGCTTCGGCCGAACCCTTATCTTTATGTGCTATTGGCAGGTAGTTTTTTTTAAAGAACGATGAATTAACAAGTCAGTCGACCTTGAAGCTAACACAGCACTTTTCTTTAGTTGTTTGATCTTTAGTTGTTTGACAAGATCAGTAAAGGCTATTTATCACGGGTTTCCTGTAAGAGTGTAGGAATAGCTGCCACTAGAAAATATTTTATGTCTCCGATTTCTATGAAAGTTGGTTGGTGGATAGTGTTGGGGTACTCCAAAAGATAAACCCACTTGGTTTTGTCAATTATCGATTTTATCGATTTTTTCGGTCTGCAACTTCAAATGACCATAACTAGCTTCATTTTTATCGCACAGCGTGCGAGTTTCTACCATTATTTTGGAAATTGAAATCTCTACAAGTTACTTGTAAGTTGTTTTAACCCAGAAATGATGTTTAACGGGTGAAAATGCGGAAAAACATGTTTTTACCCCATAAAATCGGCTATGTCTCGACCATTTCCTAAAAAGTGCCTCCGTTTTTTTTTCAAATCAACTCCCCTGATCATGTTTGTGATTGTCACATCATTGGTTTAGGGTGTATCCCGACCAAGCATGTAGTTTTATACCATGCGGATCCCGGACTTAGCTTTTTTTCTCGCTAAAATCGCTTTTCTCGTTATAATTCGCTTAAAACTACTCTTATCGAGAAAACATACGAGAACTAAAATGCAGCTTTTGAGTTGGGGAAAAAGATCATCTTTATTCACAAATTTGCAGGAGTCCCCCCTGCTGAGATATTTCACTAAAACGCATTTAATAGTGCTTGGATGCATTTTTCGCGCTGTCTAGTGAGATCATTCAAATAAAGAAAAAATGAGAAAAAAATGCATTTATTGTTTTATAGCATTTAAAAAATTTTATTTTTTCACCTTGTGAATTTCCTCTTCAATCCCACCCCCTCTTTCCCACTTTCAATTGGAGGAGTGTAACTGCCATGAGACGGAAAGAGAACTGAAAGAATCTCTTTCCTCGAACTCGAAGAAGAGATCAGAACTCGAAGAGATCAGTAACCATCTTGTTTGCAACGGGATCATATCTTGCACTTTTTTTCGTCGCACGAAGAGCCCATCCTTTAGGTCTTGGCTCCTTCGGCTCTTCTTGATATTCCTTGAATGATTCAGCGAGTGGGGCGATTCCGACGCCTTGTTGAACCTCTTCAAGAACGCGCTTGAAGAGGCCAAGGGCGAAGTCGTACTGTGAGACCTTCTCTGGTCGAATCTTATGTCGTCCGTTGTCCAAATGACGAAGTAGACTCCAATGACGAATGAAACTGGCTGAACATTCATTACACACGAAGAGAGATTGCACTGATGGATCGCATGGCTGCAGTGTGAACTGGTCCAGTGACTGATTCATCGTCGACATCATCTGGTTCATGGGGAGTCGTGATCTTCTTTGTCGGGAAAAACCAGTAGAAAGGCTCTTCTCCATTCTTGATCTTCAGTTTTCTTTCAGTTCTCTTTCCGTCTCATGGCAGTTACACTCCTCCAATTGAAAGTGGGAAAGAGGGGGTGGGATTGAAGAGGAAATTCACAAGGTGAAAAAATAAAATTTTTTAAATGCTATAAAACAATAAATGCATTTTTTTCTCATTTTTTCTTTATTTGAATGATCTCACTAGACAGCGCGAAAAATGCATCCAAGCACTATTAAATGCGTTTTAGTGAAATATCTCAGCAGGGGGGACTCCTGCAAATTTGTGAATAAAGATGATCTTTTTCCCCAACTCAAAAGCTGCATTTTAGTTCTCGTATGTTTTCTCGATAAGAGTAGTTTTAAGCGAATTATAACGAGAAAAGCGATTTTAGCGAGAAAAAAAGCTAAGTCCGGGATCCGCATGGTATAAAACTACATGCTTGGTCGGGATACACCCTAAACCAATGATGTGACAATCACAAACATGATCAGGGGAGTTGATTTGAAAAAAAAACGGAGGCACTTTTTAGGAAATGGTCGAGACATAGCCGATTTTATGGGGTAAAAACATGTTTTTCCGCATTTTCACCCGTTAAACATCATTTCTGGGTTAAAACAACTTACAAGTAACTTGTAGAGATTTCAATTTCCAAAATAATGGTAGAAACTCGCACGCTGTGCGATAAAAATGAAGCTAGTTATGGTCATTTGAAGTTGCAGACCGAAAAAATCGATAAAATCGATAATTGACAAAACCAAGTGGGTTTATCTTTTGGAGTACCCCAACACTATCCACCAACCAACTTTCATAGAAATCGGAGACATAAAATATTTTCTAGTGGCAAAAGAGGCTAGTTTTCCTACACTCTTACAGAAAATCCGTGTTATGTGGTAAAAATTGACGATGAAAGTTCGAGATTTCTTCGTGTGAAGCAGAAGAGCTTTTCCTATTAATATCTAACAAAGGTAAGATATTTTTTCAGCGATCCTATTCTGGGGCGGATCTCTATTCTTTACAATTATTGCGATCGTAATTGAATTATCCCGACAGCTCAAGAGTGGAATGGCATTTTACATCAGTCCTGCTGCGAAAAGGTGTTTTTTTATTACGAATTTTTCAATGATAGAAATGATAGATTTGATTACAAAAATGCGTTGAAAATGGTTCACAATTTCACAAGAACTCTTCAGCTATCAACAACGAGCGGTGCGCTCTCTCAAAATGCAGGTTCCCTTTTTAATCTTTTTATCGAAGATAAATAGACACGAACGGTCTTGCAACGGAAAATTTCGCTTTATGGAATCTCTGAAATATATCTGTTTCTCCATTTTTGTTGTTATCAAGATTAAAAAAATTAAATTAGAAAACAAGAACTTTCAATTTGTTTGTGCTCATCTCTTCAAAATATCAATTTGCAGGGCGCAGTCCCTTTCCTTGTCTACATCATCCCCGTCGTCGGAGTGTTCACGATGCTCATCGTATCGAGTATTTCCGAATCGACGGAATCAAATGGTAGAAATTACACTCTAAAATCAACGATTACGATTACGATAACAACGCATCTACAATATCAAGAGGTCAGGTTAGGTGAGAGCTCTGATGTGCATGGCCTTTTTTTTCATTTTCATCACTCATTTTCATCACCAAAATCAATAACCCTCTGATAACTCTTTAGGCTAGATTGTATGAAGGGAAGTTCAAGCTATTCCAAGCGAATTCTTTATTAGAATAAGATAAGGGGCCTTTTGTACTAGCCCTGTAGGGCACTGTCCCGTACTTACAGATAGCAAGTAAAGCTATTTGTCTGAGGCTGGCCAAGACCTGTAGGGAGATCGTCTCATAGGTCGCTGAATTTCCCGGGACAGACTAAACGCTAAATTGGCTTGGGGTGGCAGAGCCCGCACTAGCGAGGAAAATGCCTAACACCATTACTGCTGGCTCGCACCTGTCGGTTTGTCTTACAGTAACCACTGCCTCCGCCCTTCTCTTCAACGTCATCTCTCTTCACACTGTGGTCAAGTCAATCACGACTGTTGCATGCACCAAATCATACCAGAGAACCCTGACAGGGCTCGTGTCGAGGTATGGCTTTTTTAAGTATGATAAATTAGTCCGCGTCTCTCTTGTTTTATATGAATTCATCGCCGACGACGACTGGCGGGTGTTTTGATTAGCAAAATATTCGAAAAATATTTCAAGATAAGCAACTGTAACAATTTTTCAGATCCCGCGGTCGAATTGCTCACAGCTCGAATGCCGTCGATTCAACGAAGGGTCACCATTCGGAGACTCCCGCTAAAACTTAGATGACAAAGCCAAGACAAATATCTTCGTAAAACAAATAAATTAATGAAAACGCGTGCAAAATGTTCTGGAGGCATGGGGAATTGAACCCCAGCCCTCTCGCATGCTAAGCGAGCGCTCTACCACTGAGCTATGCCCCCGATTGTCACCTCTCCCGTTTCATTCATCGCAAATTTTTTCCTACTGAAATTTATAGCAACAACTCTAAGCAAAACAAAAAAAATTGTAACATCTAATCGATACTACCGTAATCGCATCGGAATCTGACGGCCTTCAAATATGAATCGTGTCGGATACGGTAGCTCTTCCCTTCGTTTGTCTCCAGGATACGGTAGACCTGAAATTGATTACTCTCGGGAGATTCGTCAATCACTATTCTACACGCACTGTTTTGCCTACAAAAAATAGTTTGTTTTTTTTTTCAATCATTCCGTAACCCCCCCCCCCCCACTCGGCGTCTGCGGATTTCGAAAATTTTCGAAAGTGGAAAAAAAAAACGAAAGTGGCGTCTTTGCTCTTTTATCGATTATTTCGTCGTGTTGCTCGCTAGTTCTAGTTTAGATTTATGTTAGAGTGCATTAGGGCAGGCTGATCTCTCAATGTTTTACGTTTTGAACATGATTGAAGCTCAAAATCGCTCAAAATTTCGGGTAGGCTTCGTCTTTCAATCATTTTGGTGGAGATTGAAAGACTAGGTGCTTGTCCGATATTTTATGATATAAATGTATACCATATATGATTTAAATTTAATTTTTCATCCAATAATCTCCATCAAATTTAAGCAGAAGCTCATCAAGCACCGCGACAAGAAGGCCCGCATCATGGAGGTCCAGCTCAACGGAGGATCTATCGCCGACAAGGTCGAGTGGGCGAAGGAGCGCCTGGAGAAGCAGGTTTGGTTTTCATTCCCAAATGCATTTAATAAATAGGTAACTTATATTCAGGTTCTCTCCCATTTTTGATTGTGGTAATATTTGCCAGCAACCCGATTGTTACTGGGCTTAAATTTTGATATTTTCTTAATTAATTATTCAATTAATCACTCACAGGCAGCGGGAGACGACCAGGAAGAGGACGACGATGATTACGAAGATTTCGCCAATGGAGGAGTGAGTGGACTATTAAGGGGAACGGCCGAAAAGGGAATGTGGCTGGATAGTGGATAGTAGGATAGTGGATACTTGTAGAAATTTGATTGCTTTAGAACAATTGGCTCTAAAAAAATTATTCGATAATGCACGATCTAATTACATATTCGACACATGAACCGGAAAAGTGACTGGATAGACTATATTACCGGGAGATTGATAATTAATCCCACCCGCTTCATTTGGGGTTCATTACATCTCTACATGTAATGATTACATGTAGATTCTTTTATCGGACCGTTCATGATATTTTCTCTACTCCGAGTTCTTTTAAGGAGAAATATTAGTTTTTAAATAAAAAAATTAAACAAAATTCCTTGCAGGTTCCCACGACGTTGCTGATTCCGACGTCGTGCGAGGCCAAGCTGCAGCACGGAGCGAAACCGGTGAGTACGGGTATCAAGGAGAATGAGGGAGAATAAAGGGTTTAGATGATTTGTTGGGATATTTAAGTATACGCATCTAATTTTGAGGGGGCGAATACGTGATCAATGATTTCCGGAGTAAAAAGAGAGGAAAGCACCACTATTGGTGGCATTTATTCGTGGACTATCTCATGGACTAGCACCTGTTCTAATTTAGATTTTTTTTTTTTTTTTTTTCTAAAAGGCGACAGATGCCTGTTTGCGGATGTCCGAAGGAATGCCTATGTTGCGGACGCTCCCACTCGGTCACCTATCAATCTCACCAGTGATCGCGTCCATTGCAGGTCACCTCGCTGGCCTTTGACCCTCAGGGAACGCGTCTCGTCTCCGGTGGACAGGACTTCAAGCTGAACATCTTCGACTTCGAGAGGATGGATCAGGGACTGACACCCGATCGACAACTGACGCCGTGCGAGAGGTACGGTAACGAGGATAGTGAGGGGTACCGTACCCCGGCTACGGTAACGAGGCGGATAGGATCCATATTGACCTTATTATGGGATAATTGAAAGACGGTTCGCTGAAACCACTACGATGATTGTGGTTGATTTGAAACGTGAAGCTTGCGGGTTCGACTCATAGATCAAATTTTACGGGTTTCAGACTTTAACTATGCTGTGTCAAATTCCAGTCACGTCATCTTCTCCCTCGCCTTCAACGGCAACGGCGAAACGCTGGCGATCGGATCGGGCGACGCGCAGATTCGACTGCTCGATAGGAAGGGCAGTCAGTGGGCGGAGACTGTGAGGTGAGGAGAGGGTGCGAGCTAGACGCGACGGGTTAGAAAGAGTGACGTGAGTATGTCAGTGGATTCAAGTTTCGAGTAGGTTGTTGCTGAAATAATCGACCAAGACTAAATCATTCGTGAGGAAAGATTGATGGTTTTGAGAGAGGTATGCAGCGAGAATCTTGCTGGTGACAAATCTCAATAAATAGTTTTCGAATTTACAACACAAAACGACAAATATATCAGATACTAGGCGCATCGAGATGCCTTGAGCTAAGCGTGTTACTTGAATGTCACTGGTGCTATTCATTTTTTTTGCGGTCTATACTCCGATGATTGACCTATCAGCAAACGATTTCTACTTTATGTGAAAAGCGCGTGGCTTGAATAAGTATTCCAATTTTATAAGATTTGTTCAGTCAACAACAGACATGCAAGTTGTTTGGCGTTTCAGTAGCCGGTCTTTATTGATTCAACATTCGAATGAAGTCCATTCCATTTGCAGGGGCGATCAGTATCTACTCGATCTCGCCCACACGAAGGGCCACACCGCCGCCATCAACTGCATCGTGTGGAATCCGCTGGTGAAAACGGAGTTCCTGTCCGCGTCGGATGACGGGTACGGTAGGGGGCGGGGATACTGTAATACGACAAATGGGTACAGTAGCGGCGGGATATCTTAGTAAGAACACTGTAGATTAAAATCTTATTCAAATTGGAGAATTTTTGTGCGCTACTCCTAATAGTCTTGTACGAGATGAATGCGATAGGTCACTATCACGCGATGCGAAAATTATGAGGTATTAATTATTGATTGATTGCAGATCGCTACGATTGTGGAGCACGGACGACTTCAAGGTCATCACGAAGTGCATCAACACGCATCAGAAAGTAAGTTGTATTCTTTTCTAATGCCGGAATACCAGTTACTGAAATAACCCGCACTAAAGACGCGTTGCAACCCAAGAGTGCCTGGTCACTAACCCTCCCGCTTTACTTATTATATGTATCCTTAATTAGGTTCATAATTAAGAAATTAATTAATATATGCTCTCTCTTCTCTCCTCTCTTCCCTCACTCTCCTCTCTTCCCTCACTCTCCTCTCTTCCCTCACCCGCGATAGGCGCTTCCCTAAATAGCTCTGTCGCGACTCAATCGATACCGCGCTTTTCTTCTAAGTATTTGTTTGTTTTATCGTTAATTTGTCACCCATTCTTTCATGTCTAGTCTTAAGCGCCCCCCTCAATTGTCTCCATCTTCATTCCGGGACGAAACGGAGCAGGTTGCCGTCCCCGATCCGACCAATATCCTTCGAGGTATTGCCAAGTACCTCGATGCTCTCTCCCCTGAGGATAAGAGCACCCCTCTCGCACTTCTGCTAGGCACTTGTGCCATTCAGATCAGTGATCTTATGGCTAGATCGACTATGTCGATCGATGATGCCATCGAGAAGGACAAAAGGGATAGGTCGATTGTGGTGATGGGACTCACCGAGTCAGTAGCTGTGAAACCAAGTGAGAGAGTGGCTGACGACATGGCAAAGGTCGTCTCCATGCTTGATCTCGCGGAGGTGGAGCACTCTCCTGCTACCGTATTCAGAATGGGAGCGAAGACGGATTCGCGTCCCCGTCTCCTTAAGGTTGTTTTCCATACTCGCACTGCCCAATCCTCATTCCTGTCCAAATCCCGTGCCCTGTCCACCCAATTTCCCTCTGTCTCCATTCGCCCGTCCCTTACCAAGGCTGAGAGAGAAGCCGCCTACCAGCTGCGAGAGAAGAAGCGAGCACTCAAGGAAGAAGGAAAGGATGTATTGATCTACGCAGGCTCCATCATCGAGAGGAGCCAACTGGAAGCGATGAAGAAGCAGCTTCGCTCTTCTCGCTCTCAGTCTCGACCACGCCGACCTCGCACACCTGCTCCATCTTCTTCCTCTCAACCTGAGTCTTCCCTCTTCCGCATCTCCTCTCTACTGGCCAATCAGACTGTCCCCAATTCATCCGTGCCTGCTCCTTTTTAGCTCTGCCCGAGCTAGCGACACACTCCCTATCCTGTTACTACTTCAACATCCGATCGATCGTAAATAAGCTTGACTCTTTCCGTACTTTCCTTATGTCATCCCAACCAGATATCGTATTCCTTACTGAGACATGGCTCTCTGCCAAAATCCCATCTTCCCTGATTATCGGTTCACTACCGTACACAGTTCTTCGTTTCGATCGAACATCCCGTGGAGGCGGAGTATGTATTCTCCTTCGTGATTACTTGTCGTACTCTACCGTAACCCTCCCCTCCTCTGGCCATGAGATTACTTGTATCGATCTTTTCCATTCATATGCCTATATCAGACTGTGTCTAGTTTATCGTCCTCCCAGTTACTCTCTTCCCAAGACCGAATCTCTCATTTCTTGCTTATCTGATATCCATGCCTCGTCTCCCCATCCCATTATTATTACCGGTGATTTCAACTCTGATTCCCTATGCACCCATCCCAACCCCATTGATAGAATTTTCCTTGATTTCATCATATCTGTTAATCTTTCTCACCTCAATGTTACTCCCACGCGCGGCTCTAAATGTATCGATTGGGTCTTAGGTAACGATTCGTCCCTTCTTCAGTCTATCTCAGTCATACCTCCTTTCCCTTCCTGTGATCATTCCGGTCTATCTTTCTCTCTCAATTCTCCACAATCTCCGTCCCCCCCTTCCAAAATTCGTGACTTTTCCCGTGTCGATTATTCTGCTCTCTCCTCCCACCTTTATTCCATTGATTGGTTTTCTCTCTTCCGCGATTGTCCTGATATTGATTCAGTGTATACCAATTTCACAAATACTATTCATTCTGCAATTGACCTCTTTGTTCCCTTCCGTATTCCTCGTTCTCCTACTCTCTCTTATCCCCCTCACATCCTCCGCCTTATTCGTCATCGAGACTCATTGTTTGCCAAAATTCACATTCCTGCTATTAGATCTCTCTTTGACCAATGTAGTAAAAAGCTCTTATTTGAAATTGACAAGTGGACCCGTTATTCTACCCGTAAAAAGCTATCCCGTGTAAAAGATTTGTACCGTCATGTTTCCTCTCTTACTAAACCCAAACTCTCCATTCCTGAATTAGTTTCTCCTCTGAACGTGCCTGTGTATGATAGTCTTTCTAAAGCCAATCTCCTCGCTTCTGAATTTGCATCTCACTTCACAATTGACGACGGTTGTCTCCCCTCTCTCTCATCTTCACCCATTCCTCCCTCCTTGTCTCTATTCACATTCTTTCCTCATGAAGTATCTAAATCACTACGTAAATTGTCACCCACTGGTTCCACTGGTCATGACGGTATTCCTCAAATTATCTTCTCTAAATGTGCTCATGCCCTCTCTACCCCACTTGCCGACATTTTCAACCTCAGTCTCATCTCTGGTACCGTACCTTCTGCTTGGAAACACTCTCTCATTACTCCTATCCCTAAACCTGGCAAAGACAGCAAACTTCCCTCTTCATACAGACCTATCTCTATTATTTCTCCTGCTGCTAAAACCATGGAACGCTTAATTAAAGACCACCTCAATTGTCACCTTTCTCGTTTCAACATCATTCCCTCTAATCAGCACGGTTTCCGTTCTGGTGCTAGTGTTGTCACAAACCTACTGATTTGCCAAAATGACTGGTCCATTGCACATTCCAAGAAGCTTACCACTGATGTTGTTTATATTGACTTTACTCGTGCTTTCGATGTTGTCCCATATCCTAAATTGCTTACTCGTCTCTCTCACCTTGGTATTCACTCCAATTTACTATCCTGGCTTGAATCTTTCCTGACTGACCGTACCTTCTCTGTCCGTTTCGCCTCTGTTATTAGTGATCCCTTCCCTATCCTTTCCGGTGTCCCTCAGGGTAGTGTCCTCGGACCTATTCTCTTTTCGATTTACTTAGCTGACCTTTCTCGTGTACTATCTAGATTCCGCAATGTTACAGTACAATGTTACGCTGATGATGTCAAGTTGTATGTTTCTTATAGCAAAACCACCAAAGCTAGTATTACCGCTGAATTCCAAACTGCACTCGACTGTCTTTTCACTTGGGCCAAGCAAAATCAATTGTCTCTATCCGCTTCCAAATGTTCACACATTCGCATTGGCTCCAAACAGCTGTTCCCCCGTTATCAGATAGATTCTGTTGTTCTACCACTCGAAAACAATGTACGTGACCTAGGTGTACAAGTTCGCTCTGACCTCAAATCATCTTCCTCTATTAAAATTCGTGCCCAAAAAGCCACCTCCAAATTGTTCCTTTTACTCAAAGCTCTTCCTTTCAATTGTCCATCTATTCTCATTCGCAGTTACAAAGCCTATGTTCTTCCCTTACTAGATTTTGCTTCTCCCTTTTGGAATCCTCACTATTCCATTGACATTGCCACCCTTGAGAGAGTCCAACA
>LS487133.1:7242-18331 GCA_900490705.1 Pristionchus arcanus | reverse complement strand
CCCCCCCACCTCCAGTTATCCACCTCATATGTTACCATTAATGCCGTCGCGCCTCGGGCGTAGATAAATTATTAATTATTATGCATATTTTCAGGTGATCAAGACGAAGAATGCGAACGGGAAGCGCGCCCAGCCGCAGAGCTGCGCCTACTCCTCCGATGGAAAGTGAGTCTGGTAGGCTATTTTGGAATTTGTGATGATGATGGTAAGAAAAAAACTACAATCGCCACTTTTTTAAAAGTCTGCACAAGAAATGAAAAAGTCTGTGCATTTGCGGGTATACTCATGTTTCAGCGATGGGGCTTGATCAGGGAAGAACTCGCATTTGAATCGAAGACGGTCTACTCTTACAATTAATTAAATATAATATTCGCCCCGATTCAGATTGATCGTGTGTGGATGTGACGACGGAAGCATTCAGGCATGGAAGCACGGCAAGCTATTCGTTCGTTTTTATTTTTATAAACTATATTTTATTTTATTATTCTTAAAAAGTTCAAAGACCTTTGCGAGATTTGCGTCATAATTTTTGCTTGATGATTATGGGCTTCATCGGATATTCTTATTCTTGACTTTTCGCGAGAGCACTGATACTAGGTCTCTCCAATCTCTCCCTTGTTCCAGGTGAACACATCGTATCTCGTGCGGAAGGCGCACTCGGCGCCCATCACTTGCGTCGTCGTTGCTCCCGACGGGAAGAAGATATTGTCGAGAGGTACGGTAGGAAGGGGGGGGGGGAGTTAGGCCAGAATTGAAAGATGTCTCCTAATGTAACGGCAACGTGTAGGAAGCAGTGTTGAGCGGCCCCTCCAATTTTGAAGTGTACCCCCTCGATTGGACCGCAGCGCACCCGAAAAATTGGCGAAAATATTGATTTTTCACTCTTTATCCTTCTCGCAGCTCTGGACGATACGCTGAAGCTGTGGAGTCTGACGGACAACAAAACGCCCGTGCTGATGAAGGGCGAGCTGGAGTGCGGATTCAGAGGGTCAGACACTGTTTTTTTTTATTTATTATTTAAATGTTCATTAATTTATCAGTTCGAATTTTGTTCCAATTGGTTGTAGCTTTTGAGTATCTTTTGAGATTGTGAGTCAAACAATTAACGAAGTCGAGCAAGAACTAGGGTTTATGCAAGGAGGGTGGAGCGGGGAAGTGGCGGGTTTTTTTTATTCAGTTTGCATGTATTCAATATCACGCCTCTCACCTAAGATTCGATCTGAATCTGTCAGCGAGTGAAATTTCGTAGTTGAGATTTCGACTGATCTTCTCGGTCTTGTGCTTGTCTGCTTGACAGGTCTTGTGCTGTTATGCGAGCAATGAAGCGGGAAATTTCTGGGGCAACTTAATTTTGTTAATATTTTTTTAATTTCCAGAACGGATTGTGGCTTCTCTCCTCGAGGTGAAATGGTCTACACGGGCACATCCGCGCCGTCCGCTGAGGTTGGATTTATTTAGTTTGATTATTTACATAATTTAATTAATATTTAGTCGGTGTCAAGTTAGTAATACCGGAATGTAATTGATAAACTGTGTTTTAGAAGTGGATTAGGAACGTCTATTGCGTTTCCGACGTTGTTCTTGATACAAGGAGTGGGTGGAGCAGAAAAGTGCAGAGTTTAATTTTAGGAGTTTTTTTTTCGGATTTTCTAGTGGTCCTTACTAGTTTCACAATAGAAATCGAGAATCCGCACAACACTAATCAAAATTTTCTGATAAAGCATGAACATTGATGAATTTATTATTGTATTTAAAAATAAATTAAAGTGAATTAATTTATTAATTGCAGATCGACGGCAAGCTACTCTTCCTGAACGCGGAGACCTTCGAGCCGATGTACCAGATAGTCTACCCGGGAGTGGTCAGTTGATCTTTGATCTTTGATCGTTAAAGCAAGCAGAATAGTATTAACAATAAGTTTAACGGGGCACGTTCATGAGAAATCATTGATTTCAAATCAAAGTTTGCCCCGCTTTTTTGTTTTGAATGTGAAAGACATTACTAGGTGGGACCACTAGTAAAGCCAGATGTTATGTTATGTTCTGATAAAATAACTACATTGCAGAGCTGCATTCGTATCGCGTGGCACGCACGTCTCAACCAGATCGCAGTCGGCCTCTCCGATGGAACCGTGAGGTGAGGTATTAGCCTATCCTGATTAGAAGAGGGACTCCCTCTGAGGGAGGCATGTCTGAGCGTGCTATAGACGCGCCGGTTTAGAGAAAATGAAGGATTAGTAGAGAAGAGGAACCGCCATGATTCAATAGTGATGTGAGATGGGTCGCTGATACACTTCTGACAGTTTAGCGCATCACCGCTGCTACAAAGACTCGCTTGAATTTGCCGGTTTGAGTCATCCTCTTTAGCGTTGTCAAAAAAAGAATTGAAAGCAATGCAGTGAGCAATGACTACAGTAATCACTGGGAGAACACTCGATAATCCCTCTTCTCTTCAGGATGTACTACGATCAGCAACTGTCGCACGCCGGAGTGATGCAGCGCGTGACGAAACCGAAGAAGAGACAGCGACAGAATGAGGTACGGTAGGGCTGGAGATGGATACGGTAGGCAGTGTGTACGGTAGAACCACTTCACATTGGAGGGGGTCTTCCATTCACACTGTCCAGATTAGAGTTTCGGTGAGGGATGAAAGGGCTCGAAGTTCTGCTCTACTCAATGCATGTATGAATGTTTGTTGGGAAATACTATTTCTATATAAACCAGTTCTCAGAGATAATCAATAATGCATAACAATAATTCCCTCATCAGATTCTCCGTGAGGAGTTGATCCTCTCCCCTCTCACCCTTCACATGTTCCAACCACGCGGAGACAATCCCGATGAGCAAGAGGTTACTGAATGGAGGATCAGGAAGTACCTCAGAATGCGGTTAGTCATTTTAGTTTATTCTTTTATTAATTAGCGACTAATTGTGATTAGCTTAATTATAGTCATTAAGTAAATATTGTAATCGCTAAATTGCACTAGGCAAGTGTGAGTAGCGGCTCATGGTGCGTTGAGGTTTCTGAGAGGCTAGACATGCAAGTTTCCTGCAAAAAGAAGATTGCTTTTCTTTTGGCATGGCGGAAAATGAAATAATTTGCAAAGGTCTGATCGATGCTTCTGCCTGATAACGTGAAAATCATTGAAATTTGCGTTTTGATCTTTGATCTCTGACTATCTATGATCTTTGATCTTTCAGTGACAAGCAGCAGCGGCCGAACTTCAAGAAGCCGGCAGAGATGCCACTCGAAGACAAGAGTTGCGGAGGAAGAGGTGAGGAGAGGAGGAGGGATGGTACCACCCGGGCATCAAAAATGGTATTTTAGGGATTATTTTTGATGAGGTCTTCTTTCCTGGCTTTCTGGGTGTCTGGAGTGGCATTTTACTTATATTGTTGACAAGAGAGTGCTAAGAAAGTGGTGGAAAGCGTGAGTGGGCCAACAGGCGGATTGATATGATATGAAGCGGTAAAATAGAGTGTATTTAGCCTTTCCTTCAATAACGGATGTGTCGCTATAAAAAAATTTAATAAATGATTGGACCACCAGGTAGATAGGAGTAACATAGAGTTTGAATTTGTTGTGTTTTAGTATATTTGGTCACATTTGGGGAAGCATAGAAAATATTTTTATGAGCGAAATTTACCATTGAGATTGTCGTCTCATTGAGCAATCAAATAGATTGGGGTTACATTTCTTCAATAGTTGTCGATAGGCTCAACCAAAAAAATTGAATAGATGTGCTCGCGATTTATTTACTAACCAGCCGATTTCGCCCCCGCCTGATCGGCTGGCAGGGTTCACCGCTGCGCATTTCGCTACTCATTTGTAAATTTGGAAAGCGCGCAACATGTTTCGACGTGTTTACAATGCCGTGACCTCTCGATTTGTTTACAGTTTCGTAACCTGTTTACGTGAATTTCGCAGTAGTGGACAAACATACATGGAGAGGCCTCTCTCCTTTATCAAGGAGTATGATAGAAAAATTGCTGCGCTATTTTATCCATTCCACCTCTTACCATCCGTTCCTACTTGCAGTGAAGACGTCGGGCGGCACGCTGCACGCGTACATCGCACAACAATTGGGCAAGGAGAGGAACCAGGCCTTCCTCGACGACTCTGACGTCAGAGCGAGCATTCTGAAGCACGCGGAAGCGGTGAGGATTATTGATTGATTGATGGGGATACGGTAGATACGTCTTAGGATCAAACACAAGGAAACGGTTGGTTGAATGATTGATTTATTGATTGACTCGGAAAATAATACGGTAGTACAGTAGCCGCGTCCTTTGGTTCCTGAAGTACAAGGGGTTTTTTTAAACAGATCTCGGGATCTGCGAGACAGAATAATCGATTGACAAATTGTCGATTGGAAATGGAAACTTCTTTTTTCGAGTCACTTTTAACGATTTGTAAGAGAATATTACATTTAAAGGCCCCCATTTCAGGCCGAAAATGATCCGCAGTATATCAACAAAGCTTACATGAAGAACCAGCCAAAGCCCATTTTCCAGGTGAGAATGAGATTCACATCAATTACATAAGCGAAAGCAAAGCATTGCAATGCTTGCAACATAACTCAACTCCTCTTTTTTGAATCAGATTTGAGGGCTTTAAAATTAGTGTTTCGCACTAGGTGAATCACGGCATCATGTCCAACGCAAGAGCAAAGTTTCCAATTCGAGATAATTTGTCCTCTTTGTTCTAGTAATTAAAATATTCATAATGTGACATTTGCATTGCCCAATGACCACTACAATTTACTTTCCTGCTTGGCAATACTAATAATGAAAATATTCATAATATGATTTGATTACCAATAAATTGTTCCAGGAGAAGTCGACAGCTCCCGAAGAGGAAGAATCGGATGACGAACTCGAGCCAGTGTACAAAATGCCTCGCGGACAGTTCAGTTCCTAATCCACCCGATTACAGTAACCCACATTTTATCGATCGATTCACCATTCCCGATTACCGTAACCCACATTTTATCGATCGATTCACCATTCCTACGGTAGTTGTATCCCCCAAATATCTCCCTCTAGTTGTATTCCATAATTTTGGAGATTTGTTCACTTATTGTTGCTGATGTATTATTTATTGGATGTTTTCTCGTTGTTCCCGCTTGAATGTTGTTGATTTGGAGGATAAATCAATGCGATTTCATCTCTACCTGGGAACTTGCAATAGTCACAGAACGGGGAGTGTTCGCTAGCGCGATTATCATGCCAGACAGTAATGGGATAATGCAGTGAATGTCGAATGTTACTGGCGCACAAAGTCACTTCGAAAAAATTGACTCTTGTGCCCGAGAGGAAAGAAGATGGAGGGATGACTTCAACTTCTTGCTACTTTTTTCTACTTTTCGAATCATATCCAACAGCATGTGAAAGGTTTACAGTAGATATCGATTTAATGGTATCCTCCGAAGATTCTCTTGCGACCTTATGTGAGCGGGGATACGGTAGTTTATGATGGGAGATTACTGTAATTATCGATCGGAGCACCCTTGAGAACGGATATTTGTGAGGGGAGCTACGGTAGTTATCGATTCGATATGGTATAGTTCGTCCTCTTCCGCCGTCCTACCGACTTGTTTCCCCGGTTCCTTTTAACGCCCACCAATGTAGCTTGATCGAGCGAGGAAACCGGGGAAGAGGGAGAGTCTCCCGGCGCCCCTCCGTCCCTAAATTATAGTTTTCATGGAGAACAGGAGTCCCGGAACCATGTTATCTACTTAAATATCAGAAAAGATTACCTGAAAATCACGATAACATATTTTAAAATAAACTCAAAGCAATTTTTATCGTGGGAGCCGGAAATTCGACCGGGAATTAGTCTCTTCCGTTTGAAAGTGCGCGGCATCGCGCATGAAGTCGCGCCCCTCGAGCTCCTTTGATCCTTTGATCTTTGACCAGTTTTGATCTACCGTCCCTCGACTCATCCACTCGCGACTATCGATCGTCTAGTGGGAGCAGCTAGCCCCTTCCCTTCTCGGCGCGTCCTGTCAGTCTACTCACGTTCGCTCGCTCTCGCTGCCGCACCCTCCGCTGCTATGTTCGCGCCATTTTCGCTGTTTTTGCTGCCGATTAGTCGCCCCTTTGTCTCTAATAAACAATTATTTGTGCTAAATCAACGCATACGTCCATCCCGCGTGCCAGTAGCGCCAGTAGCTGCTTGTTTTTCGCACTTTAAAACGTTGAAGTGGGGCAGAATTTCATTTCGAAAATACGCTTTTGCTCGTTTTTGCTGCCGATTAGTCGCTCCCTTTTGTCTCAAATGTGTAGTCTTATGTGCTAAATCAATGCATACGTCCATCCCGCGTGCCAGTAGCGCCAGTAGCTTGTTGTTTTCGCACTTTAAAACGTTGCAGTGGGGCAGAAATTCATTTCGAAAATACGCTTTTTCACTGTTTTTTTTTACTCCTTCACTCGTCGTTGCTTCCGCTGGTGCGATTCCTTGCGAGCGCTTGTTAGAGCTCAGCCATCAATTGCCTCGCGAATACTGGAGCGTCGCTGTGTGTTTGGAAAACGATAACCGTTAGCTTATTCGCAAGGTCGGCCTAGCTAGGTCCTCTTGTTTTGTTGTTTGGCCGACCATCCTCTTCCTATAGGCCTACTACAATCTTGTATTAACGCCCCTGCTCCACTAGAGGAATGTCCGCAACAGTTTCACAGCACATTGTTTGTTTTAGCACCAGCTGATGTTTCTGCGCGCGCATGATGACAATTGCGGATCATGCTGTGATCATGATCATGCTCCCGATATCATGTCACATCTCCCTTTCTGCAGGCTCGCTACTCGCTCCTCTCATCTCCCTCCCATCGATGAATGCCTCTGGCTACCAAGCAGCCACTCGTTCTTCCAGAAGCGAAGCCGTCCCTTCGGCAGCAGAGGAGGTTGGTCATTTAGATTATTTCAGTGGTGTTTTTCAATAGGGCGGCGGAAGCTATGGCCAAATTTTTATTTGTGTCTTTCACTTTTGTACTATAAAAATACCTCCCGATATCATGTTACATCTCCCATTCTGCAGGCTCCCTACTCGCCACTCTCATCTCCCTCTCATCGTTGAATGCCTCTGATCTCCCAGCATCGTCCATCTCTTCCTTCTCTTCTGGCCCATCTCCTTCGATGCGGGCCTCCATCTCTATCTGGTACGTGAAAGAAAGAAGTGCAATTGCAATGGTATTTGCGAATGAAGCAACTGGCCGGCCATACAAACCTTCCCTCAAGAGCTAGGCATCGTAGTAATCGACAATAATACTGGAGCTACAAAGCTGACTAAATTATCCAATATTGCGCCAGAGAAGGGTGAATTTGGGTTATAATTTATAAATGTAAAGCTGGGGATTCAATGTTAACGAATTGGACTGTAGTGAGCGAAATTGGAATATTAAGAGGTGTCTTGGGGTTTCAATGGTTTAGTAAAGGAAATCGTGCTGTTAGGAGAACCAATAGGTTAGCAGCAGATTTACAGTGATTAAAAATTAAATAAATTAGAAAATAGTTCAACTAATTATCAAATGTTGCGCCAAAGGAATGTGGGTTGGGGTTGCAAAGGTGGGGTAAAGGAAGGAGTGATGTCACGAGGTTAAATGATTCGAAGAATGACGCTCACAATTGCAAATTATTGTTAATTGTGAACCTGCTTCCATTTCTCATGCACTTTTCTGGTCACCTTTTCCCGTCCCAACCACTTGTTCGTTGCTATTCAATTAACCGCTGTTCTCATGCAGGTCAACATCTTCGTCCCTTCTCCCGCAGCAGCGACCACTGCCGTTTCCACGCCTACTCCTCTCCCATCGCTGCCTCTCGTCTCTCGTCCCTTCCTCCCTCCTCGTCGACAACGACATCTATCCGGTGATGTTTTTTGTCTCTTTTTTTTTGCTTTACATTTGCGGTGGCGCCATGTAAGCGCCCTAGTGCATTTTTTTTTCGGGCTTTTTTGTGTGAAAGGCCGTCTAACTTGTGATGTGCGGAATGGGATAGGGATGTTGGACGAAGGGTATTCATTTCTCGCTAAAACGTTTAACGATCATTCTAAAGCTCTAATTCGAATTCGCATTGTACTCTGAGGCTTGGGATTGACAATGAGGTGTGTAGAGGGGCTACGAAGGGCTCTCGGGGTAGAAGAGGAGGAGGATTGAGATTAACTGGAGGGGTTGCAGGGGGTGGAGGAGTGTCAGATGGGGGTCCAGATAAGGCCAATTAGTTATTTTTTTCTAATGAGAAGCGCACGGTTTAGCGTACCCCCGTTTTGGTTGATGGGGTGAGGCAGCGGTGGAACCAGGATGGGCCGAAATCCGCCTGCCCACCGCTGTCTAACCCATCTTCGGAGACGGGTTTGGGAATCAGATTATGAGGAGGGGCAGAAGTGAGTAGAGGAGTGGCAGATGGGAAAGAACTGATATCGGTTGAATGATTGCCCTAAATAGGAATATTTTACGAAATAGATGCTGAAGGCGGTGGTTGGGTAATACTTGTGTGAAAACAACTCGCGCTGGTAACTAGATGAAGTTAGAGACGGGAGGAGGGATGGTGATGATGAAGCGATGAAAAGGGGCAAGTCATTAGATGAGGGGAACATTTATGCTATTTGTGCTCATTGAAAACGAGGGAACCGTTGAGTGGCTTGTTTTCTTGGGAAGTGGAAAAGCAGCAAATTTGAATAAGTTACGAAATATGTGCTAAAAACGCGTTTCTCTTATCGTTGACTCCTAGTAGGATAAGGCAAGGTTGTGCATGAACAGCAAGACGGAGAAGGGTAATGTATGGGAATGCTAATTTGACGCATTGAGGAGAGGCGAGGCTGTGATCGAGTGCAAGTGTCGAGCGCGCCGTCTGAGGTCCCGACTGGAAGCTGATTGTGAGGCGCAGGTCACGGTAGCCCAGGTACTGTAAAAAAGGGCGAATTGATGTCTAATCAAGGTATGAATTACAGACTTCTTCCCGTCTGCTCTCTATGGGACATTGCTGCCTCCTTCCCACTCTCTCCGTCTCAGGAGGGAGTACAACTGCGGAGCTATGGAGTTGGTAGGGCAGAGAGGTACGATGGAAATACATGAATATTCCCTTCAATTTTGCCGTTTTGCAGTCATCTCGGCACTCGATGGGACGCCGATGACGTCACTTATCGTCCTCCTGCTCGCTTCGCCTCCCGAAGAGGACGAATCGGCTGCTGGTGATAGGTACGGTAGTGGCTATTGATTTATCGATCGATTGCCCGCTTACAGTCCGTCAACGGTCGATTGGCCCCTTCCCTCCCCGCTCACTTCGTCTTCCCTCATAGACTGCGACTGAAGGCAACATGCATGGATAAGAGGTACTGTAGTGGCTATCGATTTGTTGATGGACAATATTCCTCTTGCAGTCTACTCCCCTGATGCTCTTCGACCCTTACGTCGTCTCTCCCTCTCACTTGGTCAGCTGCCTGCCACTTGGAGCGAGACTAGCCAGGGATTAAAGGTGAGGTACGGTAGATTATATCGATTTTTCATTAACCGCATTATGTTGTAGTTGGACTCTCACGTCGTCTCGACCTCCCTCCCTTCCTTCCTTCCCTCTCTTCGTCATCATTGATGAGGGAATTTGGCTGTCTCTTCTCGAGTAGGTTCGTCAAGTGGGACGGATTACGGATGCGGAGAAAAGACGCCGCTGTTGTGCAAGAGCATTTCGTATGGTTTCAGAAATTGCGCACTCCAAATATTAATTTTGGTGCCGGTGGAATTCCTGCTTTATGGGCGCTGTGAAGTAATCTTTCTGGATACCACAACAGCAAACGCCAATTTAGTGCCATTCTTGTTGTTTTTTCACTGCGCGTAGAAACTGAATCGAAAAACAATTGTGTTTCATTTTTCCTTTGAAAAGGGGTGTCATCATCGAGAAATTTTTGGCAGGTTATTTCCGTTCCAAAATGGACGGTTTTTTTTGTTTCAACAAGTAGGTGATTGAGGGCATCTAATGATGGCTTTGTGAACTGGAGTGATCGGGGTAGGTATACTTAGAGACCGCAACGTGATTGACCGAATCTATTATAAGGTCGTGTTTTGGTGCCCAATGTACCCCTCTTGGTCCGAATAAGATCATACTTTTTACCGTTTGTCGATATCTTATCTCTGAGCCGAGTTATGAGCCAAAAAACCATGCGAAAAGGGCACAACAGAGAAGTGCCAGAAATCAGCACTAGGCAAAAGAGGGCGGAGTCTCTTCCGAGCTCATTCCCATACTTGAACGGTCATAGCTTCGCTTAGTCGTGAGAGACAATTCTTGATAGAAATCACCCCTTACCCAGGCAGCGCGCGTGCTATTCACGACGGGTTAGAGAATAGCGATGGGAAGGGGGTCTGAGGTGGCGGAGTAACTACCGGGCCGGTAAACTTCTAGCTGCAGCGATGCTTGAATTGGCCAATCATTTCCATTCGGTAATCGCTGATTGAAACGCTGTCGCAATTCCTCAATAATTCAAGCCCTCCCTTCCCCCTCTCCTCTCCGCAGTATTTTCTACCCAGAGTGTTCCCGCTGCAGCGCAAATTGAAGTGCGCTAGAAATTGCAACCTGTAATCAATTCGTCGTTGCCGATTGACACATTCATACTTGGTAGACGTGGTCAATCACTGCTGAAAGTGGATTCATGATTCATTATAATAAAAAAGGAAAAAGTCATCCTGTTAATGAAGGCACTTACGTCTTTCGGGGCATCACTGCTAGGCCAGTGATTATAATCTACAAACTTATGTTTTGTCGTAGTCTTCACCCACATTATGGCATCAGTTGTGATAGATGTTCTCAGTAATCCAAATTTTTTGGTCGGACACTCAATTCGCAGCGGAATAATATCGATAAATTTTGGCGCCTTGGCAGATCTCTTCCATTTGTTTGCTTTCCTGTGAGATTGCAGTTGCATAGGTAGCGGATATATTCAACGATCAGTCGGTTATTATGAAGTTGAGTTAAGTGGTTGTTAAACAATTCTTCTCTTCCACTTGCTCCTCTCTTTGTCTGTTGTTGTACTGCCCATTTTTGGTGCTACTCGACTTTCAAGACTACTCGACTTTCAAGACAGCTCGACTTTCAAGACTGCTCAACTTTC
>LS487131.1:379161-428002 GCA_900490705.1 Pristionchus arcanus | reverse complement strand
GCGTAATCAACGTGGACTCTCTCCCACGGAATTTCTGCAGTAGGCCATGGTTGGAGTGGTACTTTCACTGGTGACTTCGCTGCCTTGGCACAGCGATCACACTTGAGAACGGCATTCTCGATTTCCTGGTCCATTCCTGGCCAGAAACAGATACTTCTCGCGAGTGACTTCATCCGAACAATTCCTGGATGTTCAGCTTGAAGATCTTTCATTACTCTCGACTGTAGAGTCTTCGGAACAATTACTCGAGAACCGAAGAGTAAGCATCCCTTCACAATACTTAGTGAATCTCTTCTTGTATAAAATGCAGACAGACACTGATCTTTAGTGTCTTTCTTGGGCCATCCTTTGAGATGCCTCTTGATAACCTCCTGGAGAAGTGTATCCTTCTTCGTTTCAGATTGAATCTCGGTTGCCGTCACTGGCAATCGACGAATATCTGCAGAGAGCATGTCGTTGACATCCTCCTCAGTCTGCACTAGCGCGATGTTCACCTCCTGCTCCGACTGACATTCACTTATCAGACGAGAAAGAGCATCGGCATAAAAGAAAGAATCTGTGTTGATGTATTCGATGCGGAAATCATACATCAGCAGTGTCTCAGCCCATCTGTAAATCCTCTTTGCAGTATATGCAGGCACACCTTTGGGTGATCCAAAGATTGATAACAGTGGCTTATGATCTGTTTGAAGAGTGAAACGTCTGCCAAACACATACTTGTGGAACTTTCCCACTGCGAAAATGAGCGCCAGTGCCTCTTTTTCGATCTGTCCGTAGTTTCTCTCTGCAGGCTTCAGCTTCCTTGAAGCATGGCTTACTGCACGAAGAGTTCCATCTGGGAATCTATGCAGAATTACAGCACCAATACCATCTTCACAAGCATCTGCAGCAATTACAATTTCCTTCTGCGGATCGTAGTGAACGAGACTCAGTTGAGAATTCAGCTTCTCTTTGATCTTCTCGAATGCATTAGAGCACTCCTTCGACCACTTCCATTTCACATTATCTTTCAGCAGATGATCCATTGGAGATCTGAGAATGTGCATTCCGTCAATAAACTGTCCATAGTAATTGACCATGCCCAAGAAACTGCGGAGCATTACAACATTCTGCGGCTCAGGCATTGTTCGTATTGCTTCAGTTTTCTTCGGATCGGTGTGTCTACCATCCTTATTGATTATGAATCCCAGGAAACTTATTTCCTTCATACCGAACGAGCACTTTTCTGCTCGTGTGCGCAGTCCGAATTGCTGCAGCTTCATCATCACTTCGATGAGCGTCTCATCGTGTTCTTCCTTGGTGCGTCCACCGATGATGATATCATCCAGATATGGTATCGCATTCTTCACGCCACTCAACATCGTATCCATCAATCTCTGGAAGATGCCGGGAGCAGCCTTGACACCGAAAGGCAGTCTCTTGTATCGAAAGAGTCCTTTGTGTGTATTAATTACCAGCAGCTTCTGAGCCTCCTCGTCTAGAGGTACTTGCAGATACGCTTCAGCTAGATCGATCTGTGTGAAAATAGAAGCTCCATTGAGAGTGGCAAAAATATCTGCAGGAACGGGCAGAGGATGAGCAGGTAGATCGATTGCAGCATTGAGACCTGTACTGAAGTCTGCACACATGCGCATCGAACCATTAGGCTTGCTCACAGTGAGAATGGGTGCTGCCCAATCACTGTATTCCACTTTCTCAATTACTCCGCACCTCTCTAGTCTGTTGAGTTCCACTTCAACTTTCTCTGTGAGAGCGTACGGTACTGGTCGTGCCTTCATGAAGACCGGTTTCATGTCAGGCTTCAACTGCAGAGATGCCGTCATCTCTGTGCAGCATCCCAATCCACTAGCGGTTACTTCAGGGAAATTCCTTTTTATCCACTCAGTGTATTGAGTATTACTGCAGAACGATTGAGGGACAGAGACCTCGTGAATCGTTGCTTCTCGAATCTCAACGAGTTTCAGTAGCTTGATAAAGTTCTGACCGAGAAGATTGATATTCTTGCGGGTAACGTACATATCACCAGACGCTTCAACACCTTTATATTCTGCAGTCGCATTGAACTTTCCAATTAGTTCCAGATTCTCTCCATTAGCGCATGTGGCAGTGCAATCGGCAGCCTCGCACTGGGGCTCGCCGATTCGTCTCCACATCTTCTCTGAGAGAATCGTAATATCAGCTCCAGTATCAATCTTGATGGACGACGATTGTCCGTTGATGTTCACTTGGATGTGGTAGTCCGAAGTGGATACTGTGGATACACTAACAGTGAGTGCCTTCTTTGGCTTCTTGCACACTTTTGCAATATGGCCATCTCTCTTGCAATTTTGACAGTTTGCATTACGAAATTTGCATTCTGTTCGATTATGTGAAGTATTTCCGCAGCTCATACACATTACAGGGGAATTGAATTTCTGCGGCTTTGCCTTGTTCGATTGTTTGTTCTGATTCTTATTCCCTCGCTTATCCACATAATGTACAGCTCTACTCGACTCTGTGATAGAAAGAGAGTCCTTCTTGAGCTGCGCGACATCATTGAATACAGAGATCAGATCATCCAATGTGCAGTCTTTGCCTTTCTGCTTAGCCGTTTGCATCATTCTCATGTGTACATCAGAGTATCTTGGTAGATCAAGTGCATGCAGGAAAGTGAGCACTTTCCATTCATCAATTGTTGCATCTTTCACTTGTGCATTCTCTACCGTCTGATTAACTCGTGCTGCTAATACTCTCACATCTTCAATTTTCTCTCTACTCATCTTCAGATCAAGCATTGTACGTCTGCGGTCAAATGTAGAAGTATTATCACCAAAGAGAACAAGCATCTTGTTTTTAACCTGCTGCAGTGTCATCTCAGTCCAGCTCGTGGGCGCAATCGACTCAACGAACGTCCTCTCGACGGAGGAACTGACGTGTCTAATCAGCAGTCGAACCTTCTTCAACTCGTCCATCTCCTTGAGATCGATCTCGAAAATATCCAGGTGTCTATTCCACCATCGCTCGAATGTGCTTCCCTCCTCTGGCGAGTACACGAATTCTTGGATTCTACTTTCGATGGCATTAATCGAAGCATTAGAAATGTCATGCAGATTATCTGGTTTCGCTTCACACTGCTTCTTGAGCAACTGTGCCATGCTAGCCACCAATGCTTTCAAGTCAGTAATCTCTGCAGTCACCTCACTTTCATCATAAGTTCCAGCCATTCTTGCTATCTTTTTGATCGAAAATCAAAATTTGCGCAGAACCTCCGGCGTACTAGATGAAATTCGACCTATTTCGTCACGTTCGAAATAACTGCGGCTCACAGATCACACACAGGCTCACGCACGAAGCTGCCTCGTACTGCAGTTTACTCGCTCACGAAGATAGCAAACTGCAGCACCACTCTAGGAACCTTGTGTCAGACTCACGCACGGAGCTGTCTGACACAAACGGAACCCTCAACCGACGCACGAAGCAGGTTGGACAAACTCCGAATGATTCACTACAGTCGTCCGCTCACAAAGATGACAGACTGGGAATCAAACGGCACAACTCAGCAAACAAAAGATAGAAAATAAAAGTCAGAATTACCTTCAAGTCCGATTGTCCTGAACGCCAATTTGTTATGTCTGCAGAATTGTGTAGCGAGATTATAATAAGCAGATCCAGTAGAAGCTTATTTATCGTTGAATAGTAGATGCAGTAGGATAGTAGAATAAATTGCAGCAACAACTAGCCGCAACGAGAGAGAGAGAAACAACTCAATGCTTCAAAATCGCAGTTTTCATGGAATTTCACGCGCTATAGGTTTTCGAGGGTTGCGAATCCGAATATGTTAATTTTGAAAGCCAAATCGTAATTTGAAGCACTCTTCTTACTCTGACCTTCCATTTTACCATCTTAAAGCAGTTTAGAAGGCAAATGGCAGTTGTAGTGAATGCTAGTGGGCAGTAGCCATGGATTCCTTCGAAAATTGGCGATCATAACTATCGCTACAGTCTACAAAAAGAGCATCTCGTCCATTACAGATCGAGCCAAAAAGCAACCAAAAATCGCTCATTATTACAACGACCTCACCTTACAACTATATTGAAGAACCGTGAATTTTTTCGCTACTTTTTGTCATGATGCTACGCTCGAGAATACGGGGATTCAAATGAATCCTAGCTGGGATTCATTTGAATCCTTCATTTTCCCCTCCTCTCATTCTCGGATTCATTCCCCTCCCTCTCAGCGCGCGTAGAGCGGTGAAGAGGGATTCATTCTGCCAACCCTACCCTATTCTAAAGAAAAATCGTACATGGCGCACAATAATCTTGTTGCGCTCAAGAATTGACATTTCTCCTTTCTGATATGCGATTAGAGCCTGACCGATGAGGCGGAGTTCCTTGGCTACCTGGCATGATTTTTGCTTCGAGATCAAATAATAAGTATATGACCAAAAACTTCGCTCACTCTGTGAATGAATTCCTTCGAGCCCTCTTTCTGTAGTTGATTTACACGAGTGACAATCGGCTTGATGAGATCGTAAGCTCCGGATGAATTGGCCCTCAGGCGATTGAGAAACTGGAATTGAATGTCTTATTGAGGCTTTTAGGAAATCAAGCAATTGTTCAACCTCGGTCATTCCAATCTCCTGGTTGACTAGTTGTTCGACGAATCCATCGAATCCTTTCTGATGATCGGGAAGAATGTCGAGGATGGAATGGTAATCATCTACACCTAGCGCTAAAAAAATTACCTTGATTTCCTAGGCTGCTTATTCGATTTCTGCAACTTACCATTGATGACATTTTCATTACTTTTCTCAATCAGAGAATTAGCAGTGATTGATGATGATACAAACGAGAAGAGAACGAAGGTAAAAGAATACTTTAAACGCAGCATTGATTGAACTGAACAGTAACTGCAACCGTTGTGTCCACGAGTTTACAAAGAAGAGAGCGGGCTGATGATAGCTTATTTTACCGCATCTCGCTCTCTGCGCTCTCTTCAATTGCCGTGCTCCCTACGAGCCATCTCATACACTGACAATGACACTGACATCCACTGTGAGACAGATGCGTTTAGCGCTGAGCTTTATTCACTTTGATCAATTTAAGATGACTTTGAAATTCATTATCCCCAGTCGACCGTAATGTCTACCAGAGGTCGAGTGCCTCGTAATCTGATCTTCCGAAGCCCGTTCCTCCTAGTTACCACTTATTATGTTTTGTGTGAATAATTATTCTAACAATGAGCACAATTTGCAGTTATTATTGCTCGCTTTTATTGTTCGCTAGTGCGTTGATGCCGATAAAAATTTTTCCATTACTTAAAAAACAATTATAGAAACCTAATAGTCGACTCAATCTCTCTCTTTTCTATTATCTCGTCTTCTCATCTCCCTTCTCCCCTCTCGTGTAAATAGGATGAGAGGGGGGGGGAGGCTCGTCATGACAACGACAACGGGCACTTGAATGAAGAGATGCGATATGACAGCTCTCTTTTTCCCTCTCTCCATTCCTCTTTTCGATAGCACTCTGAGGAGATCTCACTAGGTAAAAATAAACGAACCAGCGACAAAAAGGGAAATAAACAAATATTTATTACTGAGAAGGTACATATGCGTAGAGATTATTCATCGGGAATACAATAGACTCGACACATTAGACAATAGATAAGATGAATAGAAGAATACAGAAGAATACTGTAGATTCTACGGTAGACTAAGTAGGACGTGTTTTTACGCTAGTTTACATATTCACGGTAGAAGGAAGATAAGTTTCGAAAATGATCTGGGAATAAGTGGGTATACAAATATTCAATTTTTGTGAATGTCAACTGGGATCTGTGAGAATAAGCTCAATGAATAGATAGATAAGTATGCATTTATCAAGGGGTGATTATTTTCTTGTAAACGTAATGAACGAGAGCGTGTGAGGATTCAGTTTCACGAAATTTACACCCCATCAGACTCAGACTCTAAGCCGAGTCAGAATAGGTTTGATGCCAGTAGAATTTCATGATCGCTGCAATGATCATCAGTAGAATATTGATGAAGAAGACAGATTTGACGATGGTCTTGATGCCGTTCTCACTATCCCTGAGGAGATTGGGATTGTATCTAAGGACGAGGACCATGGAGTCATCGCTGTTCACTCTCCTAGCGAGGGGAGTGATGTTGTCCTTGGTGACGGGCGTTCCATTGATCGAGATGATTTCATCGCCCCTTCTCACTCCTTGGACCTCAGCTGAGGATCCCGGACGAACTTTGGAGATTGAAGTACCGGAGAAGAATAGACCGAAGAAGCCAGTCTCTCCCTTGGTAAGAGTGACCGTGCGAGGGGTCTTCTCTTCCCTTTCTCTTTCCAGTCTCTTCTTCTCTTTCTTCGCTGCCTTCTTCCTTTCGGCGATTGCTGCAGCGACTTTGTCCTGAAAGATTGGCATTCAATAACATTTATGGGAAATGTTTTATAGATCCAGATAATCTCCTACTTCCGATTTCTCTTTATCGTACCCCTTCATCAACTGCCCAGAATGTGGATCGGGTATGAAATGAGAAGGATAGAGAATGAAGACTTAGCCAGAAAAGGCTGGACACTAAATGATAATTACCGTACCTTTCTGCTCAATTCCGGTCTCATCAGACCGTCCTCATTGTTGAGAATGTCACTGAGCAGCGTCTGGAACGGGGTTTGTCAAAATGTTTTTGTTCAATTCCTCCTCACCGACCCTTTGACACCTTGTTATCAACCGCCATCTAATCGCAGACACAGTCGCTAAACTATTAGTTTACTAACATGCCCGCTGATAGTAGAAAGTGTGTGTCTACTATTCGTAGAGTATTACCAGAGCTACTAATTGTGAGTACAAAGATACCAATCCCCACCTCCGGCAGTATGATGCCAGGACAAATCTACTAACCGAATTCATCAGCCTGTATTTCTTGTTCTTCTTCTGCAGCTGAATGATCTCCGTGTTGAGTGCGGCCATTGTATTGCACAGATCCGCGATACGATCGCACATTTCCTCCTGAGATTGGGAAATGACTTTCGAAATCCGGATAGTCTCTTCATTTCACATACTCCCTCTATGTCAGAATGAAGATGCGGCCCGTTATGATTGGCCATGAGAAAGTGTCAAAGGGAGGATCTCTTCATTCCCTGTTGCCTCTCAGCGGTCATAGTGACGAGAGAGCACGCAAAATGAAGAGATTAATTTTCACTCTGACACCATAATAAGCCCAATCGCGACGCAGCTAAGCCGCAACTCGAAATAATTGACCGAGCTAAGTTGGATGAAGAATGCGTTTCTTCATCCCGCTTGTTATCGTCTCGCTCTAACCAAAGAAAGAGAACGAGGAATGAAGAGAGGGATTCTTCATCCCCCATAATCCTCACCTTCTCTCTGGTGCTCTTCTCGAATAGCTCATTCAGACTGGCAATTTCCTCGTCTCTCTTTGCCATTTCCTCCCTTCGAGATTTCTCCTGATCCTTCATTATCTCCACCAGATTGGCGATTGTCTGGAATGGATACATCGCATGATCGCTGAGATTAGAGAATATAAATGAGGAGGCAGACTCTTCACCCTGACATCCGTAATCTCACCTGCGAATCCCTGTTCTTCTCTTGCTTCTCTTCCTCTTCAGCTTCTCTCATCAACCGTTCTTGCCTCACGCGGAACCCTTCCAGGAGCGCCGCACCCATATCGAACGTGTGATGGACACCGGGGCGTTGCTGGAAGGGCAAAGGGTTAGGGGGGGGGGCGATAATCTAGTGAGCACAATGCGACTTGTCATCAGTACTCAGTTATCAGTACGACGCCTATTTGCGGTAATTATAGCTCACTAGAGCAGTCTTTTCATTCTGTGAGCGTTCTTGCCCTAGTCGCTGCGAGACTACGACGAATGACGAGATGCATTCTTTAACCTGACAGTCAAATTGCTCACCTCTCCTTCCTCCTCCTCATCCTCGTCAGATCGGTCAGCATCAACGATTCTTATCGTTGCAGCTACTCGTCTTCCACAATCGCATCCCTCCGGGCAGCTCTTCTGCTCTACCAGTACTTGCAAGGGCTTCTCCCCGGCGTCATCTTCATTTGTTCCTGAGGGAGAAGCATGTTTTCAAGGAGACACGTCATCCAGAACAGACATCACAGTCAGCAAATTGGCACAAAATAGCAGAAATAAGGTACTATCGAGCAACGAATTAGTGAATTCACCCTACTTATTAAGGCGTTATAAATAAATATAACGCAAAGAAATGGGTCTGACCAATGAGTTCGAAGGCGGATTCCTCATCCGAGTTAGTCTGAGAACGACGAGTAGTCATTTCCACTAGAAGGACAGATGTTTTTCACGAGCTGGAGAGAACTCAGCGGGAAAAGGACTGAAAAGAGGGAGGAGAAAGGAAAGGAAAGGAGAGAGAAGAAAGAAAGAGGCTTCTCTCGTTCTCTCTCGTTCTCCATAGTGAGAAGCAAGGCTGAATCGATGCGGCATCGCCATGAATCCTCTGACTCTCTCACTTTACCGCGCTCTCTCGCACTGTCTGACCGACGAGAGATAGTGTATAATTGAGAGAGGCAGACGATTATTCGGCCTCTCTATCTCGGCTGGGCGGAGAAATAGGGGAATGAAGAGAGAACGCGTCAGGCTTGTCTACACTTATTCGAGAGAAAAGATGAGTGAGATTAATGTGAGTAAAAGTTTATCGTAGCCAGTCTACCTAATGCGTGAAAATTACAATAAAGTTGAAAAAAATCGAAAAAAAACAACTTGCCCAACGGATATAGTTCTCAACGAAGAGAGGGAGGAGACTAATTACAGATAATGTCATGAAATGTTTATCGTAGCCAGTCTAATGCGATATTAAATAAAAAATCGGAACAAATACGAACAAATGGCTAACGATGATGGGGTTTCATGTAGAGGTATATCATGAAGTCTGCCGCAAGGTACTGAGAAAAAAAACAATCGAGAGAAGAAAACACAAACATTGCACAAGTCACTCCTAAGTCTTTCTTGCCCTCTTCACTCCATCCGGAATGACCTCAACGTCGAGGAAGTTGTGATCGGGAGCGTAGACGTGCACCCAATTGCCTCGATTCTCCACCTCCTCCGTCCCCTCCTTCTTTCCCTTCGCCTTCTTCGGTACCCACTCGGGCGCAGTTTTTGGATCGAAATCGTCCGAGTGACCGCGGGCTGCGATCTGCAAGGAACAAATTCGTCAACACTGGCGCAGTTCCCTATTTTCCCTAATTTCCTGTGTTTTTTTTCATTTTATCCCGCTTGAATAGTGAATGGTAGATAAATTCAGAGAGGGTTCAGCACCGACAGTAAAAGGAATAACCTTCTCTTCGATGGTCGTATTCTCCTTCGTTTGCTTCATTTCCTTCCTCTTTGGCTTCTCTTTGTTCTCCTCCATGAACTTCATCAGTCCTTCCCTTCGATCCGATGGGATGACACTGAAGTCGATTGATGATCCTGCAATTGACAAAAGCGGTTTATCTCTCACATTGGCCAGGTTAGATGCTTTCATTTTGACTGCTCAATCAGATATACCTATTGTTATGGTACCCTTAGTCCCTGAATGATTAGTAAGTGTCCAACATGTGCGATACCTTTGAATTGCGTTCCCATCGCCTTGAATGCTCGTCTATCCTTCTCCATCTGCATTTCTCGAGTGAGACGTTTCAGTCCGATCGGGCGTTTATCGGCCTGGAATTTCGAAACTTCAGTACTATTTGGTCTCATCCTTTCTCGACAACCTGCTACGAATCAGGTAAAAATGTGACCTACATTTTGCTCTCTATTGGCAGTATTATTTGTGGTCTCCATCTTCTCTTCCTTTTTCTCCTTCTTCACCTTCAATGGAAAAGTTGTAAGCTCTATGTCTTTCCTTTATTTTATGAGTGAGATAGGACTCGGCGAGTACTTACTGTAGAATTCAGTCAGTAGATACAAAATCTCACATTGGTGGCCTTGACGATAGGTGCAGTCCTAGAGTCGGATACGCCAGAAGTCGAAGGGACATCGGAGGGCTGTAAAGCGTTTCAACATGCGAGGTTGGTTCAATCAGGAAAATAAGATTCTCAGAATTCAAGTACTATACTTTCAGATGTCTAAAGGGACGTTTGCGTGGAGACGATCGGGGCGATTGTTGAGTGGATGTGTTCTGCAATGATACAATGATGCAAATCAACTTTCTGTCTCAAGAAAGTTTTGTGATTGTGCTACCATCACTAGATGTAATTGCAAGAAGATCACCTTATCTTTGCTAATAATGCTATTCCGGGTGCTGCGAGGAGATACAGGGTTATCGGGAGCGGTGCGTGGCATGACAATGACGGGCTGCAAAGTGTAAACAAAATCTTTGACATTTGGGATGAGTGAACATAAAATAGGTCGTGAATCAGATATGAGGGTAATTTCATGAGATGGGATGAGGAAAACATCGAATACAACATAGTAAATTAGATGAGGACGGAGAAAGGAATCTTTGCTGATCGGTCAACAAATATTTAGAGTGAAAGAGGTTCGAAAGGGTCACTTTCTCGGTTCAAGATTCCCCTACAAATGTGTTGCGTTTCTCCCTTCACAATATTCTCTCGGTCTCTCTAACCGGCGAGAGAGCAAGGAGAAATGCTATGACATTTTGAACGCCCCTCGCTCACCCATTACTTTTTCTTTAATGGAACATCTGGCCCCGGGAGAGTGAGCGGGGTGAACCGCAGGAGAGATTGGAGAGTCTGACTCTCTCACTTTCCCCTGCTCTCTCGCTTCTCTGACCGACTAAAGAGCATTGCGAAATGAGAGGACAGAAAAAAAGGTAGTAAAAAGAAGAGGGGAAATGGAGAAACGATAAAAGACCATTCAAACGAGGGCGTTAAATAACCACAAACATAATGATGGACCAAAGAGGGAGCGGGAGAAATTCAAATGTAAAGATAAGAAGAGCATTGAATAGTCGAGTGGGCTGATAACGGATTCTCTCAATTTCTCGGATTTTATTGCCTATTAGATAGATCAGGGAAACGCATTTACATATACGGACCGGCATTACATTTACAAAGCGAGCGATTGTTTAGATGGAAAGGGACTGTGAGGGAGTGGATCGATTGACCGAGAGGTGACAGACAATTCCTCACAATGACCCGACCAGCGCCTCCCCCTCCTCTGTCGCCCCCTCCCCTCCCCTCCTTCCCTGCTAACAGTCCATCAATTGATCGCCGGGCACAGGTGGTGTGGCCTAGCGAAGGGGAGGAAACAGTACAAAATATTGCTCAGTGTTCCAATCGATGGAGCGTGAAGAGGTGGAACCAAGCTCCATGAATTCAATAATGATCTGAAGGACAAATTCTGCTAGAACCTGGAAATTTCTAACAAATTAGGACGTCCCAACGGTTTCGGAACTCCATCCTTTGTAGTCCTCTTTTTGATTTCTTTGGAGCGCAATTTGGAGTGCGCAAATTCAAAAATCAATGTGATTCTGACGTCTATTGCCTGATATCAGGATCAAGTGGGAGCTTTAGGAAATTATAGATATGGCCGGGCTCTCAAAAAAATTAAGTTCGGGCTCCGCATAAAACTGCACATAAAATGCAAATTCATCAACACATTTGTGACAATTAGACAGGCTCAGCTCGTTCATTCATTCTCGTTACTTCACTTCTCCCTTCTCGGTCTCTCTTCCTCTATCCAACAATGGTTGGCTATTCAGTTCTGGCTCTAACGACAATTTGTTGCAGCCGTTGCCAGAAAGACTGCTATTCTTCGCGAATCCAACTGTGGCTGAGTTAGAAAATGGAGGCTTCCAGTGCGTGAACCAGTCTGCGATGGGAATTGATTGGTCAGTGATTGCATTCACCGAGTTTACTTCAATCCAAATGATTTTATGGCTCGGTATCGACAGGTATAATTATCGAACAATTTATGTTATAGTCAAATAAAGTGCATGAACGTATCTATTTCTGCAAACCGAAATCGATTGATTGTTTCAGGCACGTCGGGCTAGTGAAGGCGACGGCCGATGGAAAGGAGATGCTGCGTGTGACCGTTCGAGGCACCACCAACAACAACAACAACAACAATAACAACAACATGACGTCGTCATGGCGAGCAGCGATTCAGTCAAAGATCTCCATCTACGACACGCGTGTTGAACCCATCAGAGAGGAGTCGGTCAGACTTAGGAAATATCGCAATCTATGGCCTCACGAATGTCGTCATTCATTTATGGTTCATATGCAACATTCTCTCGTATTCGAATGTGTTCATAGATCAAACCACGATTGTAAGGCATGGATAACTTAACCATTCAGACTCGCGAGGAAATTGATGGCAACAAGACCTGTGTAGCCGATTTCTTCGACTGGGCATTTGCTGCTCGTCCATCCAATGTGAGGCTTTTTTTAAACGTATTTTGCATTTTCGTTATTTACAATATTCCTTTGTATTTCGCGTAATGTTCTTATCTGACAAAGAAAGAGTTCATCCATTTCGTTATAGCTATCCGATGTCAACGATCGACTTTGCATATTTATCCGCCTGATCATATTCGAGTGCACCTTCAACACCGTCATTTCGAGGTAGTCCTTTACTTTTCTGGGGTCCCTACCAAAATGTCCCCCCTCTCTCTCGACCACTACCAAAATGTCCCCGCCGCGCGCTACCAAAATGTCCCCCTACCAAAATGTCCCCCCACTACCAAAATGTCCCCCCTACCAAAATGTCCCCTCTGATGAGAAGTGCAGACCCGCAGTCGTTCTTAGTTCCAAGATTGCGTGAGTTATTATTTTCAATTTTGTTGAGTACGAAATGAAGAAAAAACCAAAATGTTCTCTTCAGGAAGGATTTCTCTAAGCAGAATTCGGAATCTGCAGCTGACGGACATCTGAAGAACCCCTCACGGGCATACAGGGAGTGCAATGCTTTGATTGCTAAAAGGGAGGGACTTGCTAATCTACTTTTACCAGAGGATGTCGACGAAACGCTCGATCTGTACAGTGGAGGCAAGAACAAGAACAAGAGGAAACGTCAGCTATCTTTGGACGTGAAAAAGTATGTATTGCTTGCGGTTTCTATATGGACCGATAAAATCATTTAAAATAACGATCTTTTCAGATCTACTGGTGTCTCAAGAGTGGAGGAGTATGATCAAATTGACGATAACGATATCCAAGTTATTGGCCTGTCTGAAACATACAGAATTTCAGATCCGGATGATGCAAAGAGAATCTACTTGGCCGCCAGACGGACCTTCGAACTGGCGATCGAGTTGGGAATCGAAGCACTTCTCATTGACGGTAATTTCGGATTTACTCCCATTCCCACTTGCACGAAAAAACGAGCTTATCAACTTTTCACGGTCCGCGTCTGCTGCCGAAACACGAGTTTCCTGCTGGTGGCTGCTCTCCTTCCATCGAAGGCCGCATCGGAGTACACTCTCTTGCTCGAGGTTTGCCCTGATTATTGAGATATGACTCATATAATCAATTGACAGGACGTGCAAACAATCTTCTCCGATATGAACTTCTCCCTCAGAGGAGTTCGTATCGTGAGTGATTGGGAAAATGGAATCATCAAAGCTGTGCGAACAGCGATTCCGATGGCCCGTCATGAAGGTTGTTCTTTCCATGCACTCAAGTGTATTAATAACAAAATTTCATCGTTCGGACTGAATGCCTTCGCAAAGAGTTGTCCAGTCGTTCGTACTTGGTTCAATCGTGTTCGAGCTGCCATCTTCCTTCCAAAAACATACATCGAGCAGTAAGTTTTTTAACGAATATTGCGATCTGTTCGTTTAATTATTAATATTTTTCAGGTGTGGAATCCTGACAGTCCCCGTGTCGAACATCCACCCTGCTTTCACAGGTACGCATAATTTCCTGCAATATTTCATATCAGAATGGATGGCTCACCCCGAGACGATGTTCTGCAAGTTCATGATCGAACGTCATCGAACCACTAATCTCGTCGAAAGTTGGCATCGGTGAGATTTCTACTCTATTTTTTTCAGAAAAAGAATCTAGTTTAGGTATAAAATAAAAATTTATCTCATTATAGTGGCCTCATTAGCTACTTTCTCGGTCATCATCCGCCTCTCATGGAGCTGGTCAACTTTCTCTTGGTGAGTCCCTCTATTTTACACTAGAAGTGCGAATCTTAATTTCAGAAGACGGAACTGGACGATAACATCTCTATGAAGCACTATCGCGATAATGGATCGAGTTATGAGCTAAGTGATGAAGACGAAAAAAGATCGATTGAAACTCTATCACCCATGATTGAGTTCCATTCGATTATATGCGATAAAGATCCATCAAACGATGAGATTCTGAGTTACCTAGATAAGATGACCAAATTCTGCCATGAAAAACTTAACTGAAATGTTTCGAAACCTACAACTGGCTGAATTTTGTTATCTATCTCACTTTTGTTGTTCTGTACATTATATCAGCTTCGTTTAATAATATTTAACTTTCCAGAATACGAGTCGAAACGAGGAAGGGAAGATGTGAGAGTGTGACCAGTGAGAGTCGATTAAATAGTGAGAGTTGAGTGAGAGCGCGCAAACGAGAGAGACGATTCTTTATGCCCTTTTGATGCTACATATTTTGTGATGTACAGTTATCACACATGCTCTTTGATAAATATTTTTGCCTTCTTCACATGTTGTTATTTGCCACACATACCGAATGGATTACACAAGAAACTTCACGTTAAACAGTGATCCGAATTTCTGTTCATAATTAGACTGATTCACAACGACGGCTCTTCAAGATTTTTCATCTCGACATCGCTCTCTTTTCATCTCGACTTCGGGCCAGGGCCAGGGGGGAGCCAGGGAAGAGCGAGGGGACATTTTGGTAGGGGACATTTTGGTATGGGGGACATTTTGGTAGTGGGGGGACATTTTGGTAGGGGGACATTTTGGTAGCGCGCGAGGGGGACATTTTGGTAGTGGTCGAGAGAGAGGGGGGACATTTTGGTAGGGACCCCTTTTCTGCCTTCTCATTCTCTTATGCAACGAATGTAATCGCCATTATGGCCTTTCGATTTATATCTCTCCAGAGAAATATTGGCCAAGTAATGTACCAACTTGAGTATATCTTTCAGAAAACGCAAGATCGATTACTCGACCTCATCTCCAATCACTGATTTCGCACTGGTCGTTGAGGGACAGAAAATCTACGTGGGACGTCAGGTAAACCATTACTCCTCAATAATGTTTTCTATGAGTTACAGTACCGCTCAAAAGTTTGGAAGCAAAATACAAAACCTCATAACTTTCTTTGAAATTGAGATAAATGCCCACGGTTTGGAGTGATCGAACGTAAAAGTATTGGGGAACAACCTCATTTGGTGAATTGATCAAGCGCTTCTCATACTCATTCGCCGTACTTGATTTGCCGAGGAGTGGTCGTTTTTATTTTTTTGAACCTCTACGGATTATTGCTACCCTTTCATTCTTTCTGTAGTGATTGTAGTACCATTGGTGAATATGATCCACTATGGGAGCCGTTGAGCGCATTTCGCAACGAGCGAGGAAATTTATTTTTCGTCACCTCTAAAAATTCTTCAAAACCTCATAACTTCAGTCTAAATTGAGATAGAGGTCTGAAATTTTGCAGGTACTATTAGAAAGTATTTGTGTACAATCCTGCCAAGTTTGAAGCAAATCGAACCACTGCAACGGAAATTCCAAAAATTTCGTAATTAGATTTTCAATGTCTTAAAAAACACCATTCCCGTGATGAGAAAAATCTGAAATCATGCATCAAAGAGAGGAATCTATTAGTGAATATGTGTGCGAAATTACAAAATGAGAGCCTCATTTTGGCGCATTTTAGGAAGTCATAATCGCAGTTGACACACTTGCTAAAATACAGCACAAGCTCTATTACTCGATTGAAGAATCGTGAAGAATCGTGCTCTTTTCGATTTTTATCCCTTCAAATGTGTTTTTTGTGTCTTCTGAAAACACTTCACGATGATTTCAGCAAAAACTTCACCACATTCGTCATGTTCGAATAAACCAAATGTGAAAAATTTCATGAATTCTTCTATTGTACCTCATCGATTATGACTTCCTAAAATGCGCCAAAATGAGGCTCTCATTTTGTAATTTCGCACACATATTCACTAATAGATTCCTCTCTTTGATGCATGATTTCAGATTTTTCTCATCACGGGAATGGTGTTTTTTAAGACATTGAAAATCTAATTACGAAATTTTTGGAATTTCCGTTGCAGTGGTTCGATTTGCTTCAAACTTGGCAGGATTGTACACAAACACTTTCTAATAGTACCTGCAAAATTTCAGACCTCGATCTCAATTTAGACTGAAGTTATGAGGTTTTGAAGAATTTTTAGAGGTGCCGAAAAATAAATTTCCTCGCTCGTTGCGAAATGCGCACAACGGCTCCCATAGTGGATCATATTCTCCAATGGTACTACTATCACTACAGAAAGAATGAAAGGGTAGCAATAATCCGTAGAGGTTCAAAAAAATAAAAACGACCACTCCTCGGCAAATCAAGTTCGGCGAATGAGTATGAGAAGCGCTTGATCAATTCACCACATGAGGTTGTTCCCCAATACTTTTACGTTCGATCACTCCAAACCGTGGGCATTTATCTCAATTTTAAAGAAAGTTACGAGGTTTTGAATTTTGCTTCCAAACTTTTGAGCGGTACTGTACCACATCTCCCACTATAACCTTAATGTTAAAATAGTTCAATTGTATGGCATTTACTTCCCGAAGTAAATTTTAAATGACGATTGAAGAAATTATTTCTAGTTCCTCGCCACTTTCTCTCCTTATTTCCACACGCTATTCTACGGAGAATTCGCAGAGAAGGACAAGAACGAAATTGAACTGAAAGATGTTAACTACGAGGTTTGAAGGAGATTTATGAAGTGCCTAATCTCACTGTTTAGGATTTCCTGGCTCTCCTGGATAATCTGTACCCAACTGATCATCCATTGGAGGATTCTAACCTGGAAGGAGTGCTCAAGCTGGCCGATCAATTTGAAGTCAAGGTATTTCGGCATTCAAATTTTCACGACAAAGATTGTCGAGTTCACTACGTTTGTATTTATAACAATAAGGAGAAGCGGCTATAGAAATTGGCCAATTTTGAATAATTGAACTTAGATTGTCCTGTCTCGAGTCGAGTCTTTCCTGATGGAATCATCCTCGATTCCCCTCTCGAAGAAGCTCCTTCTATCCGATCGATATGCACTCACTTCTCTCAAGGTGGTTCATATTATCCTAATTGTATATTGCTATCTTCTCATATTTGATTGTCATCAATCATTTGCAGGAGGATTGCCTTCGTAAGCTGACTGACAAGAAGGCCGTTCGTGGGCTTGCGGTGTGTTTTTTTCAGCATTATTCTTCCACTAGCAGGAAGAGTAATTTCGATTTATCTATTTACATATTATCTATTTCGTCTAGACTCTAGTCGAATTGTAATGATTCGACTCTATTGCGGAAATTCAAACGGATAAATGTTTCAGAAGTCAAGAGAGTACAAGGATCTGTCGAGCGAGCTGAAGGTGCAGTTACTCGAGGTTCTCTTGCCTGAAGAATGAAGAGATTATGAGCAGATTGTATGCAGTGTGACACTTTTATTGATAAATAATACGATTTGCATTTTTTTCCCATTCACAACATGAAAGATAATTGTGAATTTTGACAATTTGTGGCTTACAGAGAAGCACACCAAAGATTCTCAATTTTTTTCGTAATCAGTATCATTAGTTCCAATAACATGAACATAAATTCGACAATGAATACACAATATATTTTGGATTCCTTCATCATTTCCACTGTAGAAATGAGCAATGTATTTGCCTGTATTGCGCATTTTTTCAACGAATTCTTCCCAAAATTCTTTCGGTTTTCCAAAGAAATTGTCTCGAATCCCATAAATAGGCTCATCGTATTCGTCGAAAATGATACTCTGAAGTGATTGCATGGCATCCTCGATAAATCCTTCTGCAAATACTACTGTGAAAAAGTTGTGGCAACAATAAACGCGATTTCACAGTAGCCAAGAGTCAACAACACTTGGTGGTGTTAAAAGCTGGGCTGGGAATTTTCTTTCGTAACATTTCCGGTGAAATAAATCATTGGACTTACGCACAACCGCGCCGTCTGCTTGACGAGCAACGGTTCGGAACATTCTCACATTGTTGGTTCTTATTAAATCCGTGAAAGCAGTTCTATGAAGTGTATTTATTATTATGATATTTGTATACTTTCTGGGAATAATAATAAATCAGTACCTGCAGTAATCGTCGAAAAATTCGTAGAATCCGGACCTTACGTATCGTACAGGAGCATTGAAAATGCTTCTTTGAATATCAGATATGATTGGAGGTACTAGAATGTCTCCGTACAATTCTAGCTTATCGATGCTAGAACAGCACCAAACTGCCTTTCCAATATATTCAACCACCATTTCCTTGATCATTTCCCTATTGCAAGATTTTGCATTGTACGATGGAGGAAATTCGAGACGAGTGACGTCGTTCTGAGATTGACAAAAGAAATACTCTCAATAAATAATGTCAGAATATTTTTGTAATTGAAAAATATCTCACGGCCATGTCGAATTTATAATAACTATCGATTCCAAAATACTTCAAGCTGTTTTTACTGAGATGTATTGCGATGTGAGGATAGAACATCCCTTTAAGCATATCGCAATATGCTAAACATTTGATCGATGGCATTCGTGATCTTTTCTTGAAGAATTCACGAACTAGCGCGTTCCATCGGTTGGAAACCTGTGAGACATAAATAGCAAGAGCGAAGACAACAGAACCCAAGTGGAATAACCTCACCAATCTGACAGCCATGGTCTCATCTGGAGTTGAGTTGCGAATTATGATTCGAATTATATCATCATGAATATTTACAAGACTGTGATTGTTGGTATCCGAGTTTTGCATGGAAACACGATGCAACTGAAACACAATAATAGATAATCTATCTGTTGAGGAACTCTTTGAAAGGACGCCAAAATGCATACAGTCGGTGTGAGAGTCAATTAACAAGCGAGAATGATGCGGGTGGCTATAGAATTGCGCGGAGTCAGCACACGGAGTCCTTTTCAAATTTGAATCTTCATTCATCAACTTTGTTTCTCCTTGCGATGGACTACTCCCTGGAAAATCGTGACTCCTCGTCTGATGATGAATCCTACGAACTAATTGGTAATCATCATAGATTCCATTCATTTGCACCTTTTTGTTATGGTATCATAAGAACGCAAGTTTTCCACGACAGTGCACAATAATGGTCTTGCTTCAGAGAATCTAACAACAAGCTTTGCTCGCTCGGATGAGACACCGGCTGATTCAAGTAGTCAGCCGGAGCTACGTCGAAGGGACGATAAGAAGCCAGAAGAATATAAGGTTGGTTGGTCGTTAAGTCATAGTCAAATCATAGTCGTTAAGCACGGGCAATTTATTAATTCTCAATATTTCAGCTGCAGAACACTAGTGCCGATCCAATTCGTTGCGATCGAACTGTGACACTGAGCAGAGGAGACAACGAATCACTTGGATTCACCGTACTCGATGGTTCAGGTGAATTTACAAAAATCGACTAAAAAGGCGGGGATTTACACAAAAGTGCTAAATAAAATGTCCCTTTTCTGCAAATCACTGTGCTACCAAATTGAAGAGTCTAAGTGTCAAGAGTATAAAATAAACACTTCAGTGACCGACGTCGGGGACAAGGCGCTCTTCCAAGGACTTCGGCCGGGCGATCGAATCATCTCCATTGATGGAGTCAACGTTGAGATGGAGACGCACGAGGTGGTCATGAACCTTCTCGTGGGACCCTTCTCAGGTACGGAAGCTTACACAATGCACAGTCGTTGAACCATATTCGTTGCTTGGTGCAGATGAGTTCCCCTTGCAAGGAAAGCTGTGTATTTACAAGCGGCTGGCTCGATGAGCAGGAGTTATAGAAAATTGCTCTGTGTAAGATTTGCACAAGTAAGTAATGGATTATTACAGGAAGGCACACTGTCACTCTGGTCGTGCGATACGATCCAGTGAGGGTTGTCGAGGAGCTGGATCCCAAGCCCGGAACCACTCGAGTAAAGAACCTTAGATGTGGACTAACAGACGAAGAGTATTGGTCGGAAGGGAAGGAAGAGGTGTGTGAGAAATTACAACTGATGATGCCATGACATTCTTCAGGCTTCTCCAGACTCGGAGAAAACGGAAGAGACTACCATCGAAGATGAAATGGAGCGTATCAGGGAAATTATCGATATCGCTGCGAAGAGAATCGTCAGTGTAAAACTCCTCCTTCTTTAGGATTGAGGACTCACAATTTCAAAGAACCTTTCAGGAAAGGAAAAAGGAACAATTGAGAATCGAAAGGGTATTGGTCAAAGCGAAAGACATGGCGATTGAACTACTGAAGAGGAAGAATGAGGAATACGAACGACGGATTGAGGTTGGCCGAAGAACTCCATTTTCAGAATCTATAATACAAAATTTTAGGCTATGGAGAGTGAGCAGAAGAAGGAAATAAAGAGAAGAGACGAGGAGATTGCGAGATTGATGGACGCTCTTAATTCGGTTGAACAATCAAGAGTGAATGCAACTGGAAAGGTGGACAAAGTGTTTAGAAAGGAGTTGTCACATCGTAAATCAATTAAGATGAAAAAATCTTCGACTTGGAATAATTTGATGAGCGAAACGAAAGAGAAGAAAATTTTCGAAATGTATGAAGAATACTAGAACTATTTAACATATCATGGATAATAGTGATCACTTTGTAGACTGGAAAAGGAACTGCACAAGAAGCGTCAAGAGAAGGAAGAAGAGCAGAGAAAACAGGCACTGACGAAGGTATCGAGCTACTCTTATTGAAAGAATCGAAATCAGAATATTCAGGCAAAGAAAGCGGTCGACGACGCTAAAAATGAATTGAAATCTATTAGGAAAGTGACGTCAATTGAGGTGAGCAGAAAAAGTGAACTATCGTGAGCAAAAAATGGATTTTGCCTTGGGTAGGGAATGAGCATGTAAGGGAGAGAATATTCTTTGATAAAATCCAGGGGCAAAATAAAGATAAGTGTAATAAAAATCATGAATCAAGGTGAACTCGTCTGGTAATCCTCCCGAAGCCATTGCGAAGACATTGGATGCTGTGCGACTACTGCTTGCAGATGATAAAATCGTGTCGTATTATCAGGTACTGTGGGATGATTAGAATAGTATCATTCAGGGTAGTGCATTAGTAGAAACCATCCGCAATGTGTAGGGAAATGAGGGAGAAAATGACTGTGTGTCTCTTGTTGTTGAGATCATGACATATTATCAGGTACCGTAGGCTGTTTAGAATAGTTTCATTACCTTATTTGGTTCTGAGAAAATGGCTGTTGTTGTTTAGGGTCTCCGTGCCGTGGTGCTGTCAATCGATTTCATTCCTCGCATCCTCTCTTTCAATACTGAATCTATCACAGCTGCAACGCTCGAGCAGGTAAGAAAGGAATTGTTGTATTTTTCCAGATGATTCCCAAGGATTCAATGGAAATTGCATAGTCTCTATTCTTTGATGGTTGGTTGAAACATACTTGAACAAATTTCCAATTCGACGCTAAATCATTTAATTGCTGAAGAAAGAGAACAGAAGAATAAAACGATAATTATTACAGATGCAACAGTTCACACTCGATCCCGCATTATCCTACGATAAGCTCAATTGTCTCTCTCCTAATTGCGGATCGATCATCAAATGGGTGAAGGCGCAGATTCACTGTGCTGAGCTGATGCAGAGAACATCGGATGGCTATCGAAGAAAGGTACGTGTTCCACGTTCAAAAAGAGCAAAACGAGTTATAATTGTAAAGGTAAAGTTCGCAATAGCACCGATTTCGCAGTATACTTGATTGTAAATATTTGCAGCAAGCATCAGCGCTGGACCAAACCAAGGTCAAGGCAACTGAGATACGAAGAAAAATGGACGAAGCAATGGGCATCGTCAATGGACAAATCGAGGATGATAAAGTTGACCAAGAGATGCTCAAAGATGCGCTTTTTAACGATCCCCTTGCTGTCAATGACTACACTTGTCTAGTCAATGCGCTATGTCGATCGAGAGATGAGATTCGCAGAGGATACGTGAGCAAGGTTAGCCAATTCTGTCTATTTGAAGTTTTTGTTCGTTGAAAATAAATGAAGAAAATGTGATGTAGGTGCAAATCTTGGGCGTTCTCCTTGCTATGAATGATGCGATTGAAATGATGGAAAAGACGGGAGAAATGAAGGCATCGAAGGGCATTGCGAAAAGTATGAGATGTCTGGTCAAGGTAGATAATCTAATTTCATCCATTTTTTGTTGTTGATTTGCGAATATAAGTTGTATTGTGTTAGGGAGGGGGGTGTTTTTGCTTGAAGAATGATTGATGAACTATTCCTTTATAGGCGACCGGAATTGAGACGCTCATGAGGGAAGTGAGCGATGGAATGATCGAGATCGGCTTGATTGGTGACGTTGACGAGGATGATTTCAATGTAGAAGCGAATAATGACGACGAAGAGAGGACGTTTGATCATGGTATCAATCAAGTCTACGAGATCATCAAGAATGAGCTGTCCAAACTCAAGAACGAGATGTTAAAATACTTCTAAACAAAGTTGCCGTTCTGAGCAAAATACATTTTCTGTATGATTGTAATTGGCCACAGTTGTTTGCAAGAGCAGATTTATTTGACAACAAATATAATCCATCAGAGCTGAAAATTTCTACGTTATTATTACTGTGTTTTCGCCTTAACACGTACGCTTCCTCTGATAAATTTCACAATTCTATAGGAAATGTACGCAACAAGACTAATAACAGTTAGCACAGTGATCAGTACAGCCCCGATGACATCAATGAGATAATACTGGATGAAACTCAGTTTCCGTCCGTAGTGGTCCAATTGTCGAAGGGGGCCGTGGATGGCGATGAATTCCATGTTGCGAACGAACAACTGGAAAAATGATGATTTTGTGGAATACTCTGTCATTCGAGGAGGCCCTAAATTGTTTAGCCAATGAGATAGAATTCGAAATAACATGCGATAGTCATTACTGAATAGTCATTCACCTCTCTGCCAGTGAACGGTTTATCTCGCAGCATCTGAGCTGTAGCGAGCGCGCGTTTCTTGTAACTGGAAAAGTAATGAACGATTTCAAATACTTGCATGGGATGCGTTTCATTGACTCAACTAAGCTAAATTTGAGTAGGCGATGTGATTCTTTCGGCATTGAGTGTTTACAAATAAATACCTCTCATCTTCCATCACTTTCCTCACAGCATCCATGAAGGGTTTTGGGGTAGCGAGCAGACTCTTCTCCACGACCTACAACTATTTATTGTAATCAACAGCTTTCCTATTTCAACAAATCGTACTGGAAAACAATCGGAAATGGAAAATGTTGCAAATGTTATCCAAATTAATACGGAAGATACACAATTTTGAGCATTCTTCTTCTTATCGGTCAGAGAGGCGAGAGAGTGTGCGGAATGAAGAGACAGAATTTTCATTCTGGCATCCTTACTCACCACTCCCAATCCCCTTCTCTCCATCGCGTACGCATTTCGAATCTGATCGAGAACGACGGGAACGATCACGAGAGGGACACCTGAAATTAGTTTTTATTTCATTTCTGAGAATAAGTTGGCTATGCCAGTTATGTTTCAGAAACCATTCTAACATCGTCCTGTAAAATGTTGTCGATATCTCGCATTCACAAACAAACATTGGTAATAGTACGTCCTACAAGCCCTCGGAATCTGTCAAATCACCAGCATAATTCGCCTCCGTAGTGCTTCCCTGTCCACAGTGAGTGACGAAGAGTGAGAGACGAGGATCGTCTGCAATTTATCTCATTCTTTCCATTGCGATCGGGCGCGAAATTTGCATTTGGAAAGCTCTTCCAAACGCGAAACTTTTGTGTTTGTGAGGTTTATGTTTTGTCACTTTTTTTATGAACAATTCGGTTAGATCGAATGCTCCGCTTGCTCATTTTGCTCTTTCCTCATTCTCTTCACACAACTCACGCAGCATATCATTCTGCGGCACCCATTTTGCCTCGATGAGATTTGGAATGCCTTGAGAGACGTTGTGCGTTGGTCTCTGAGTGATAAGTGATTCATATTTCTAGCATAAAAACTTCGTTCTAGACCCAGTAATCCCGACTTTCTCGAGATTGTTGTTGGGCATTTTTAAGTAAGGAAAGGGTGTGGTTAAATAGTTTTTTCACTGCGATAATCATCATCAAGAAGCGGACGTAGAGTACAAAATGAATAGAATAATTATTGTATAAATTATTGTCTCACCTCATACTTCCAGATGAAGGTCACATCGGGCATCGCTCTCGCTGTTTCTCTAATCGATTCCTTGTACTCTTCCGGCATGGAATACGCTTTTGCGAGTGTTCCGAACGACATTAGAACTGTGCGAGGGCGAAGGGAGAAGATGGAGGACCACGTCTGAAGTTTTAGACATCCAAGATGTCTCCAAATTTTCGAAGAAGTTTTAGTTTTATGAATGTTAATTGAAGAAAAATCGTCCGAATCGAACAATCTATTTCATAATATCATCGTGAAACTCACTTCATTCAATTTGTTATGCCCGTTGGACACTGCCACTCCTCCAATATCGATCACTCTGGCAGAAGAAGGTCGAGGGAAATCGACAAGCGGATCGGAATTGAGGAAGTAGAGGGAATTGAGGGCCATGAGATCCTGACGATCAATCATTGCATTAACATTAGGTAGGATCAGTATCCCCGTAACTCTCGCATCTTACATCATTCAGACGCTTTTTGTTCTCTCTAAATAAGGGTGAACAATGGGATGAAGTTTTGAATTTTCTACCCTTTTTACAGCCCTTTTCTGTCGGGGTAGAATGCTGTTAGATACTTCCCATTGGCCAGCTTCTCATACTATAAAATCACTCACCACCACTCCGGGGAATCCCTTCTGATACTCATCGAACATTGCCTGATATCGATCAACTGCATGATAGACAAAGTCCTTGTAAATGAAGTAGTTGAACACATTGAATGATCGCTGGGTGAAGGACATCGCTTCGCCGAAATGACCGCCCATTATCGCTGAAATGAATTAAAATCAGGATTGTATCTTTCCTCGACGACTTATTTTTTGACGCCGATCATGCCAAACCATATTGATATCTAGTTGCCTCGAACACAGACAAATTATGTATATTTGCATCCATAAAATGAGCATCAATCAGCCTTTAACAATCTAGTCGTATGATATAGTAATTTTTTGAAATCTTACTAGGAACGTAAGCCAGATTCACATCCATGCCCGATACGGGATACAATCCGTCCTTCTGCGCGAATGATTCCGTAATGGCGAATTTGTCGATGCCAACGAGGTGGAAGATTCCTTGAATTGAAATTGGAGGTGAAAAAAGGAGATTGGAGAAACGAACCGACAGCACACCAATCGATCGACTCCGCAAAGGCTCCATCGAATTTCTCCTCTCTTAATTGATCAAGGAGACCGGGACGATGGAGAGTATCTGTGAGAGTGAATGAGTTTCTCCGGTTTTGTCATCTTTAAAGTTCGAAGTAATTGTCTCTGCGGTCGTATTGTCTTCATCTCGATCTATGTTTATCGTGAAGAATACTTACCATGACACTGCGCCACCCACAGCGGCGCGTACGCACTCCAGCCCTACAATTGTTCTTCTCGAATGATTAAATTATTGAATTTCCGCTCTCATGTTCTAAGGTATCGACGAAGCATTTCAATTATTTCGTATCGTCGAAAGTTGATTTAGAATACTCAGTGAAACATACCCCGATGACCTGCCACGTCCACTGCACTTGCCACTCTGTCAGATTCTCGTTCATCCCCGTCTCGAATTCGATGCTCGCCTCGGTCATTGGAATCTACATTGTTTTATTCGCTTTTCACTTGTTTCAAGTTCTTTTTTTAACTACAGGTATAAAAAAAATAACTGAACAGTATTTACTTGAATGAGTCGCGCCCTCTTCGTTCCTTCAGGTACAGTCGAATCGAGAGTCGGGGAGAGAACAACCTGGAAAAGAATATTTCGAATTCAGTTATGTTTCACCGTCCTCATTTATTCAGTATATTTTAGCCATACACGTTCGAGATTGATTCTCTGTTGTAAAAACAATCATAGTCAATCATTCACTCACCACTTCATGGCCGGCATCGATCAGCGAATCCGCGAGTTTGCCCATAAAATTTACGTGACTACTCGCGAATCGGGGCGAATAGCACAGAAATTTGAGCGACGCGACGCATTCCAAGACAGTAATGACAAAAACGACAAAGGTTATGGATATTCTCATCGTGCTCTTCGTTTCAGTTGTTTTCGCGAATATTTCTTTCGAATACTGACGAAAGCAGTGCTCTATTGCACTAGAACTGAATAGAAAAGAGAGAAAGCAGGGGAGAGATTTCAGTGATAAGAGAGACTCGTGATAACGAAATACGATGAAATTCGCATGTGCGATTCTTCGTGTGTTTTAGTGATCTCTGTTTCAGCTACGAAAGAAACTACATAAACAGAAAGTTAAGCACAACGTCAATGGAACACCGTTTCCATACTTATTTATTCTATTTTCACTTTGATCTACTGTCGAAAATTTTAATGTAATTTTCTGGAGAAACATCCTTCAGTTTACTTTTCATCGTTTACTCATGACTCACGCGGACCGGCATCAGTCTCTTTTTGTTGTAATCAAGAGGAACATTAATGGTCTGTCTCTCTAGAATGTGCGTTATATCTAGCCCTTTCTGATAACTGAAAGTGGACGTTTACTCGGGAAGTGTAAACGCCCTTCGCCTATAGAGTCAGTGCAGTTCCCTACAGTTATCGAGTCAGCATGACGGCTCTTCTACTTCTTCTGCTCATCCTTCCCGCCGCTATAGCTGGTGAGCCTCTCAATCTCCCCAAAGCTCCCAGAATGGATGAGTCGAACTCTTTTACGATATCCACAAGTGAGTTTGAAGTAGGAGGAAATATCTTCTTATCGGACTGGTAATGCAATTTGGGAAGTGAAGAGACACATACAAATATATGATAAGTGCAACATACTTTTTTACAAGATTTATTTTGAAGCTTCGACAACTCCAACTACAACAACTGTTAAAATACCGATCATACTTCCCGACCTGAAGAGTGTAGACACATTGGGCGAAGACTTTCTGAGTGAGCTTTTTTTGTACTTACCTTCGCATTTTATTAAATCAAAGATCTTTTACTTCCCTTTCAGAACTGATCCCTCCGGAAATCATCGACTTCATTCGTAATCTCGACGTCAAAGAAAAGGAGGAAATCGTGAGATGGGCGCAGGAATACGCGGAAAGTGATGACGCCGATGGGGTACGGTAATTATTAGAGTGCACACTACCGGTCACCGTCTCTTCATTTCACACACTCTCTCGCCTCTCTGACCGGAGAGCGAGCACGTGAAATGAAGAGACGGCGACCAGTATTGCGCACTAGGGATGTCCACCCAATACCAATACCCAATTAATTGGGTCGATTTGCATGGCCGGTTCCCTCTCTCGCTCGGTATTGAATGAGAGGGAGAGTGGACATGCAAATGACCCAATTAATTGGGTGAGAACCCAATTAATTGGGTCAAAAGTCAAGAGTTCAACATTTTATATCGTTCTTGTGGTTGTGTAAAGATCACTTAAAATGGGAAGTATGGTAGTAATATGTTGTATAGTTGAAGGTAGTACGCTTTAACCGTTGCTAGTAATAGAAAAATGAAGATTAGAGTTTGGTTTTACGAGAAACGCTCGCGCGAAAGATAAGTAGAACCCTCTCATTCCGATCCAACTGCAGCGGTGGCCGAGTGGGTAGGAGGGGCGCGTAGCAAACCAGGTGGCGCCGGTTCAACTCCCGCAATTGTATTTTTATTTGCAGTTTAAAAAAAACTTTTCCATTGCTATCTAATGACGATGTCATGGTCCACAAAGGTTACGATTGTTCGAAACGCTCTAAAAAAATTTAAATTAAAAAATGTCTTTGAAAAAAAGTCAATAAAAAGTCAATACACCCAATTAATTGGGGTCTCTCCTCTCTCGACTCAATTAATTGGGTCGATTTGCATGGCCGATTCTCTCCCGCGCTCGGTATTGAATGAGAGGGAGAGAAGAAAGGGAAAAGAGTGAAGTAATTGGGTATTGGTTTGACATCCCTATTGCGCACTCTAATAATTATGTGATGACATACGGTATTCAGATTATTGGGTCACGCTATTTTTACTTTTTTATTGCTTTTGCAGCCGTGAAACATGCTTTTTAACAAAGTAAACAGTTCCATTCAGGGCTCACAAATGCTCATGACAATGCCCGAATTCAAGAAGAAATTCGAACCACTCAAGTGGATCGTGAGCAATTTGACAGAGGCAGTGGCCACCAGTGACGATGCAAAGTACTTTGTCAGCAGTGTAAGCAATTATACTGAATGTTTCCTCAAAATACAACAAAAAAATATTCGATAATAAAACCGGCGCTCGAAATACGAGGTCATTTTACAGAACACTGAGTGAATTGTACATGCTTTTTTCAGTTGCTCGAAACTGTCTGCCATATCTGCGCCATTTACCTCGACGGAGAGGAAATCGAGCCAGAGTATCTCAAATTTATGGTTGGTAATGTTTTACTTCTATTAAATTGATTATTTTGATTAGCATTATCTTTCAATTCGTGGAAATAATTTTTACAGATGCGTCAGCTTGCGCGAACGTACGACAGTCTCACGCTCGAGAGCAGGAAATTATTGGACGATAGGGGCAAGATTATCATCAATGTAATGGCATATCCCGAGTTCGTATCTCTTTACACGTCGTGAGTTATTGAATTCATTTACCAGTCAACTCGCCTTACAATTCAACGCGCAATTCTAAATTTTAAAAAAAGAACATTTAGATAATTTGAGAAATGAACCAGGTAGAAAACCTTTATATGAAAGTCACCGATCTTTGGATTGTCAATCCAAAATAGAGTGCTGTCAAGTTGCTGTATGTGCTGCCGAATATGAACAGCAGCAAGCATTTCTTCAACAACATTTATTCAGATGGATGGTTCCGCCACCGATAAAGGATTCCATATACCCTAACAAAGAGGATTACACTTCTTTCGTGAGTATACGACCCGGGTTTATTTTAGGGTGTTTATGTAGTTTTCAACGTATTCAAAACTTGTTTAGGACAGTGAGGTGCCGAACAGAGAAGAAGAAGAGGAAGAAGTAATAGAAGAAGATGATGAGGGAAAGATTCAAGAGGATAATGGAGAGAATAATGAGGAGGAATGATCGATGTATCGAATAAAGTTGTTAATTCTTCTTTTGTCCGCTACAAAGCTGTTAATTAATAGGCGAAAATTTGCAACACCCCACCCCCTTCTTTCAATTTCTCAGAAGACCATGATTTTCTTATAAGCGAGTATATTGCCACATTGACACTTTTTTCTGTATATAAAGGAGATCATGTAGTTTTCCCTTGATAATTTATTCATGACTCACACAAACCGGCAGCAGTCTCTTTTTATTATAATCAAGGGAGACGGCTATCGTCTAACTCTCTCCTATTCTCATGTTATCTCATCTTTTCTGATCACCTTCGCATGTGATAGTGGATGTTTATGGGGGAAGGCTCTCGAGCCAGTGAAGTTCCCTGCTGCTATCGAGCCAACATGAAGGTTGTACTCCTTCTATTCATCCTTCTCGTGGCTATGGCGTGTGAGCCTCTCGATACTCAAACTACCAAGGCTAAATTGGACGAGACGAGCAATCAAGTCAAAATTGACAGTAAGTATCATTTTCTAAACTCCTATCTCAAAAACCTATAATGAAACAATCATGAGATCGTAGATTATTTGTTCAATGACCTATTCTAGCTACTCCAAAGCCCATCCCAATCAAGCTTCCCAACTTGACGAAAGTGGACGCATTGGGCGAAGACTTTCTGAGTGAGCTGATCTTTTGTTTTAATCAATTGTGAACCAATTGAAATCGCTTGACTTCGAAAGAGCGCATAATGGGAAGAAGATCCCTCTCCTTTTTCCATACTTTTTCGAAATCCAGCGACCGATGACCAATTTTTTTCATAACTTATCCCGGATGATATCGTCAACTTCGCTCGCAGTCTCACCGACAACGAGAAGGAGGTCATCGTCGTATGGGCGGAGGAATACGCAAGCAGTAACGATTTCAGAGGGGTACGTTTGTTTTTTCATGGAGTAAGGTATTCTTCTGGGTTTTTCCTTTCGATTGGTACAGATATAAAATAATTTGATTTTTTAGATAAGATAGATTAATTCAGGGCCTGCAACTCATCCTGACATTCAACGCAACGGAATCGCTTATCATGAAATCTCAGCCGTTCAAGAGAATTGTCAACTCTTTCTCTGAGGCAGTGGCCATCAGTGATGATGCCAAATACTTTGTGTACCATGTAAGAGAATATATTTGAACATATTTAAACTGTAAAAATATATGTTATTCAGTTAAATAATTAAACCCTACGATAAGCGAAACGATTATTTTGCTCAAAATTCAGCAGAGCTTTATCTTTGAGAAAATAAAAATAGCAATTAAAGAAATTCAGTTAATTTTCCAGGTGCTCGAAACAGTCTGTCATATTTTCGCCGCTTATCTTAACGGAGAAGAAATTGAGCCAGAATATCTCAAATTAATGGTTATAATCATTAACTTCTAAAAACGTTTATATTTCCACTCATTTTTTATTCGTGAAAATAGTAAGAGGTACTTAAAGATGCGTCAACTTGAGCGTACGTACAACAGTCTCACTTCCGAGAGCAAGAAATTATTGAACGATGAGGGAAAAACTATCGTCGATGTAATGGCCTATCCTGAGTTCAAAGACCTTTACACTTCGTGAGTTACCCCACATCACATTACATCTCACTACAAATTCGTGATGTAGGTGGATGGTTACTCCGCCGATAAAAGATTCCGTATACCCTACTCTCGAGGATTACGCTTCTTTCGTGAGTATTAGATCCGTCTTCGTTTTATGGGGTTATGTGGTTATCAACATATTCGTTTTATTTGTTTCAAATTCGTTTTAGGAAAACACCGACCAGATGTCAAACAGAGAAGAAGAAGAAGAAGAAGTTATAGAAGATGATGGTGAGGGAAAGATTGAAGATGATATTGGAGAGGAATAATAGTTGAATGGAATAAAACAGTTTCTTCTTGTTTTTGTTCTGTACATTGTAACATTAAAAGGGACAATTTGCAAAGAAATTAATAATATACGGAATTAGAAACGGTTGTCTTGGGTGGAAGGAAATTCAACCGTTGGCAGGCAGATGGGATAAATCGTATAGAAGAGAAAGAGGGGGGGAGAAAAAAGAGAAGATGAGTCCTCATTCTCTTCTCTATTTTAGCTGAAGTCTCCCGTTCCCTAGTAAACTATCGCAATATATGTGTTTCGCTCATCAACTGTTAACTTGATTCTTTTTTTTCGATTTAAATTGGTACTCTTTTTCAGTTGCCTACTCCAACTCAACCGTATCTCCTGGTATATTCTACAATTCACAACAGATGATTCAACGAAACTCATTTGATGAAGTTTGAACGCCCTACACGTGCCGGCTCATCGGATAATCTTCTATCAACACCTTGAGGAGCGTCATCGTCCAATATTTGAGCAACAATCTCATCCTTCAATCCATTATTTGAGATCCTATTTACTGCACTCACCAAGATTTTTTTTATTGTTGATTATTGTTACATCATTTCCATAAAATTATTATTGATGATCTTCGTGAGTGAAACACTCACAACAATGCACTTCACGAACACACCCTGCCACGAAGACAATCCAATGTGCATTGAATTGCCATTGAATTGGTAGTACGAGAATCGTACAGTTGAAGTCTCCTGTCAGCCTCCAACCCTGTCACCAAGGGAGAGAAATGCATTCATTGGTAGGCAGATGACATGAATCGTATTCAAGAAGAGGGATGAAAGAGGGCAGATGAGTCTTCCATTCTCTATTCCACTTTAGCCACTTTTCGTACTATACTTTTTTTTACATTGTTTCCAAACGACGTTTACTTTTTTTTACATTGTTTCCAAACGATGATGAGGTGGATTTTTTGCAGTTGCCTACTCCATCTCGACCAATGAAGATGCAATAAAGCATCACTTCAGTTGGATCGGAGATGAAGGTTGTTTTCGCATCTCGGATGGCTCATAATAACATTTTTAGAACCCAAAAAATATGGAAACTACACGGGCTTTTTCATCTCCTCACATCTCGGACGGAATACAAGTGATGAAAACAGTCACAGAATCCGAGACAATTTCTAAAGTGTTTTTTCCTACAAAGGGATTAACAATAGCGTTCTAAAAATCTATGAAATAAATATGTTTACTGAATTTATGTGTCTTCCAACAAGAAATACATGGAAAACAAAGGGAATGAGTAATCACCACTGCTCAATCCACTGTCCACTGGTTTCGTACTATCGCTATCAGTGATCACTTTCCCTCTCTCCCTCTCTGCCAACTGGTAACTTACAGCCGCGGGCGCCCTTTCCGAGAGAGAGGGTGGGGATTGGTCCACTCTCTCCTTTGTGCACTCTTCATGGTTAGACAGGGCGACATTGTGCAAGATGCTAAGAGAGACAGACTACTGTTACGATTGGTGACTACGCGAGTCGTCGGGAGTATAAATGGACGGCCAATTAAGGATACAACCATCGGCTACTAGCTTCGCTCACGAGGTACGCCTTTCCCTTTCGTTCAGAGGGGTTTACATTTCTCTTAACTTTCGTCTCTTCATTTCGCAAAGTGTGCGAAATGAAGAGATGATTACCCGAAATCTTTGCTCAATTTTCTCCCAATAACCCTATTTTCCTTCCAGTCGAATGGATCACCTCAAGCAACGAGAAGAGGAGGCAGCCCTCAAACGAGTTGCCTTCATCTCCGTCTCCCTCTCCACCGTTGCCATTCTCGGAGCTGTGATTGCCGTGCCCATGATCTACAATTACATGCAGGTACTGTAGGCTACGAGATATCGATCGAGATCTGGCCTACCGTAGTTATTGATACATTAATTCGATGATAAGTTGTTGGCCGAGCCCCATCTACACCATTTCCAGTATTCCAATCGATAATCATTCTACCGTATCTCAGCACGTGCACGCTTCGATCCAGGACGACGTGGACTTCTGCAAGACCCGCTCCAATTCCCTCTGGCAGCAGTACACCTTCGTGAGTATCCTACCGTACTTCTCTAGAAACTATCGATTTGGCCTTTCGTGACAACCCATCTTGCGTGCTAGTCTTGTCTACCGCACTTCAATCGATTAATGCTGATGTCTACCGTAATCTTCCTCAAAATCGTATTATTGATCTTTGATCTTCAGTACACGATCAGTCAAACTGGCTCCATTCGTATGCCTCGTGCCTCGTGGTTCACTGGCGAGCAGGAGGGCGTCAGGGCGAAAGCCCATGCCGCGGAGACCTACAGCTCCGGGCCTACGTGAGTGATTTATGATCTTTGATCTCTGAATTCATTTACACATGAATTTTGCAGTGACATCCACGCCGATTTCGTCGCGGGAGGTGGCGCTGCGGGTGGCAAAGGAGGAGGAGGAAGCTGCTGCTCGTGTGGAATGGGCAAGGCCGGCCCTCCCGGTCCTCCTGGAACCGACGGAGCACCGGGCAATGATGGACACGCCGGAGGCCCTGGATCTCCAGGAGCCGATGCTGCCCCTGCAGCACCAGCTCATCCGGAGTTCTGCTTCGATTGCCCACCAGGCCCTGCTGGACCCGCGGGATCTGCTGGACCAGCTGGACCCGATGGACACCCGGGCGCTCCAGGAAACTCTGCCCCAGCTGGCGCACCCGGACCCGCCGGCCCCGCCGGCCCGCCCGGTCCCGCTGGAAACCCCGGCAGCGCTGGAGCGCCTGGTGGCCCCGGCCCCGCTGGATCCACGATAGAGGCTCCCGGTGCTCCTGGACCAGCCGGTCCGCCCGGCCCCGCAGGAGCGCCGGGACCCGCTGGAAATCCCGGTTCTGCTGGATCTTCGACTGCTGGTCCTCCTGGCCCGGCGGGAGACAAGGGACCCGATGGTGCGCCTGGAAACGCCGGAAAGGCTGGAGCCGACGGATCTCACGGAGGCAAGGGAGATGGAGGAGGATGCAACCATTGCCCTCCTCCCAGAACAGCCCCTGGTTATTAGATGCCATTACTGTATTTATTGTCGATCTCGTGATAAAGAGCTGCGATCTCAGAGCTTCAGTGCAGATTTAGTCTAAGAGTGTTATCTTTTTTGTCACTATTCATTTTTGGCTGAAAAAAGCATGATACGACATTAGTCATAAGAAAAGATCAATAAATCAAGGAAGAGAATATTGAGAAATCATGTTTGAATGTCCGGATGAAATCGTAATTATCAGCTTCCGATCTTCTCAGTTCCCCATTGTAAATAATCAAGTGATCACCCACCCTTTACAATCCAGATACACTCCTACACCTTCTGGCATCGATTCTTCCGATCAAGGTCATAAATTGATCTTGTGAGGTCGGATTCTACTGTGGCTATATAAGGAGGATAGCTGATCATTCCGCACACTTTTGCAACCATGCTATCAACCTCTGCTTCTTCCTCCTCTGCTGCTAACGATGACGTCTGTGCAGTTTGCTTGGATTCCCTGGCTTTGAAGGTATCATTATATCTTTCACCAAAATTTTACCTATTTCATTAACTATTGCGTCACCAAAAATATTCTATTCAAAACAAAATGATTTACTAAATTATATTAATTCAGCGCATCGTCACTCTTCACCCGTGTAATCATCGCTTCCATCGCTCTTGCATCAACCAATGGTTCGAAGCTGGAAAGGTAATATTCGAAATGTTGTTCGATTAATAATTTGTAAAACTTCAGTATTCTCAGCCGAAGGATTTCAAGTGCGTCCTATGCAGAACTGAGTCAGATAAGAGTTATGATGAAACGAAACAAATCGTTCCTCGCATCTTCCCATTCGAGCTATCGGTAAGCAAGCCAGAGTTTTTTTTGAAAAATAATTAATGATTTTTTTCCAGGAATCCATCCCGGAACACATTCGTCAATTACCTAATCATGAGGACCATCTCGCCAAAGTTGGATGCGAAATATTGTGAGATTTTTTCTTTATTTTGTTAGCGCTTTTTTGAATTTTTACTGTTGAGGCCTAACATTTTATGCAAAATTTTATGTGGCAGTTTTCAAAAACGATCAATCCAGAGTTAGTCAAAAGATGTGTGAACAAATAATTGCCTTTTCAGCCAAACGATTGATGGTCTTCGCAATGAGAAGAGATTAGCACAGATAAAGATGATGAACGAGGAGTTCATCACTGATATTAAAGAAGAAATTAGAAAGTTGCAGAAGAGAGTGGATGCTGTAGAGTTAACATTTGTTACTCTGGCACTCGAGGTTAGTTTTGAATTCAATTTGTTGTGAGACAATCCAGACTTATCACATTTGGAAATCCATAGATTATTTAATAATCTCATCTATTCAGGAGAACACCGAATTGGTAAGTCTGGAAGAAGAGAAGACTCAACTGGAGGAAGATCTTGAGAAAATCGGTAATAGTGCGGATAAGAGATCTCGGATGATTGCAAAGAGAATAGGTAAGTAGAAAAAAGAGTTTTTAGTTTCCTTGCTACGTTTGTGCGTTTAAAAATTAACTGATTACGGCAATTTCCATCACTTTAATTGTTACTTTGTTGAAAGAGTCTATTTTTCAGAAGAAGAATTGGACGGAATCGATCGGCGAATCAAATACTTGGAAGATGAAGCGGGAGAGAAATTCTGGAAGATGTGCCTGATGGCTAGAAATAACGAAGCTGTCGTTGCTGCATAGAGTCCTGTGAGGCATACTAATGATGTCAAAAACTAAATGCGGGACTATGTACTTTTTTCTCTATTAGAACTATTATTATTAATTTCAATTGTCTGAATATTATCTATCATGTTTCATTCGTTCCTAATGTTTACAAGTATTCCCTGATACAAATTAAAATAAATTACGTTGCCTGACAGTTCAAAACATTGGGCATTGTGTATTTCTTCTATTTAAAGAATGTGATGTGTTCGTCAAGAATGTCCGAAGGGTGCAGTTATCTGATAAATCGGTATCTTCTTCATCGAAGAATCCTCTCGGTCCATGACGGAAAGAACATTCTGGGGCTAAGATTGCTTACTTCTAGATAAGTATGAACACATTTACTGGAATTAAATTATATCGTTCCGATTAAAAATTCCGACGCAAGTGACAAAAATTTCAAATTGTAACAAATTTTTGTTACAAAAATTTGTTACAATTTGAAATTTCAAATACGCACAAAGATACAAAGATACAAGATAAATAACGTTACCAGATTAAAATTTAGTTCATGCAAAATCGAATCGTATTCGATTCTAACAGTCTCGAATACGGCTTCTGGATCTTTGAAAACTTTTAGGAAAAAAAATAGAATTGCACACAACTGCGATTATTTATTTAGTATCATTATCACATAAACAATGGAATCGATCGAAAAATCAAGAACGATTTTTCGTTGAACGAATGCAGTCCTTAGTATTTTCATTGCAATGTTCACGAGCACATTTAGCGACACACATGTCGTATTGCATATAATTTCCGGTCTCCTTGGTCTTACTTAGGCGCTCATGACAACTCAATTTAATCATTATTTTGCTATCGAAAAACCGAGCCTCATTATCTTCCGAATATTTTCAAAACATATCAAAATATTGGTATACATAATGATTGAATTAGTAGTGCTTCTCTGGCAACTTAGTTCTTCGCGCAAAAAAATGAGAATAGTTTACTCACTGATCTTCGTTTTTGAAGCAGCAATCATATTTTCCGTGGCATGGAAGGGCTTCGCGTAGAAGTGACTTCAATTTGTTTATTACATGAATATTTAAAAAAAAATAATCTTGAAACAGTCAATTTTGTGTAATAGCTGAATATTATTCTCACCTTTAGTTTCTCCGAATAGTTTCTCATCATCTCATCGAGCTGTTCTCTTTGAACTTTGCGCGAAATCGAGAGATCATTGAATATCTCAACTCCCTTGAATTGAAATATTTTCCTATATCTTTCGTATTTATGAAATTACATAACAGTCACCTTCTTGTATGCATCTGGAAAGGCTGCGACCGCCAAGGTCATTCGCTCTTGTTCCTCATTAAACTCAGCGTCAATTTCACGAAAGTATGCTGATATCTCGAACTGAAAAGTTTAAATCGTATGGTCAAATACTCATTTTAGCATGAAAATAGCATGTCACCTTGATTCCATTCATTGATGCCCAATGTTTAATCTGCTTTCTCATTTCAGACCTGCTCAATTCTTTATTCGTGAAGATTGAGTGAAACTCATCCCTCGCCTGTTCAGAAACAGCAGCAAGAAATGCTTGCCCTGAAAAAACATTGTGCCTTTCCTTTATCTTATAGCCATTTTTAATGTGTTGATATATGAAAATTTTGGAACCCCTGATCCAAATCGACTTTTTCTCGGGAGCCACGGCGTCATCGAAAAAGAAATGTCGTCGCGAGCGAACTGAAAAATATCTCTCGCCAATTTTTTAAATTGACTTCTGTTGAGAACAAATGGAGAACAAAATTCTAAGGAGAGCGAATTGCCCACCTTTGCTGTGAGCTTCCGAAATGCGAGCTCCTTCATTTTCGTGAATATTCGCAGAGATGCAAATAAGGAAGAGTGCTGATATCGCCAGGCCTGTCCGTAACATCTGTTTGGAAATATGGAATACTCGACTCGAGAAAGAAATTACAAATATCGTGGAAAATTTGATAGGATCGCATTGCACGGGGAACATTGAAACAGAAACTTGATGGTTGAATGATGGATGATAAGAAATCAGAAAGGTGGAGACTGGTGCTGTGGCCTTATTAGGGCGATAATGATATGAGAGGGACGATTAGAGACAAGCACAAAGAGTGCAATTTTTATCGATTATTTCATACGTTTGTGACAACGAAACACCAGGAGAATGTATGATTATTGCGCATTACTACGCACTATATTGGAAAACCTTATCGGGTGTTATTGCACATTAGTTCAGAACTTCTTGTATCGTCTGTCATCAAAGGCCAAGAGCAGTAGTGCCTTAAAATTTGAACTAATCATCTGAATTTGCTTCTTCTTTACCTTTAATTCCGCCGAATACTCATCCATCATTCTCTCCATTGCATTCACTTGCTGATGTCTCGACAGGACTAAATTATCAAAGACTTCATCAATCTTGCGATATGCTTCCGGAAGGTCCTCAATTGCCTGAGCCCAATCATTGTGGTGTTCTTCAATCGCTGTGTCTCTCGAGCCGATTGCCGACGATACTTCGTCCTATCACACAATTATTATTTCTTCTAATGTTATTTCCTCACTTCTAGATCATTATCCTCAGCCCATTCAGCGAGTTTCTCTGTCTTCTTCTCCGTGGAAATCAAATCGTCATCGTAGATCTTGTAGAAATCCTCCCTCTTTTTCTCAGTTACCGCAGCGAGAAATGCATGTCCTACGAAAGTAATTAATTATAGCGATGTGCTATGATCACCATAACTATTCACAATTCGGAATAAACATTTAGAAAAATAATGAAACGTATTGATGTTCGACCTTTTCGCCATGACTGCTTTTCTTGCAAAATCCAACTTTTTCCGGCATCTGCGACGTTTACTTTGACATGGATGGTATCACGGGGTCCCCGGCCTACAATAGTAATTCAATATTATACATGATATTGTCTTGATCTTTGATTTAAAAAAAATACCTGAATGAAACTTGAGACGATCAATTCCATTGTTGTACTTGACCGAGATGCAAAGAAGGAAGAAAACAGAGAATACAAGAAGGAATCGAATCATTCTGCGAGGACTGGATAGGTAGACAGACTATACCGAGAGGAGCGCGAGAATAATAATGTGCAAATCAATGGACTCCTACTGACAACAACAATGGTAGATAAGAGTGATAAGATAATACGCGGAATGAAGATACGAATTTACTCACCATGTAAGCCATAATTCTGTCATTTGTTCACACTAACATGAGGGATAGGCAAGAATAATTACAATCGATCAGCGTTTATTCAATATGATTATGTATCTACATCAAATAAGGATGGGTGTTATAAACTTTAGAATTCGACATTTTCCTCTTCAGCGAAAGTTCTTCTGGATCCGTGACGACGAGACCCTCCGTTGGAACTGAAATTGAGAAAATTGTGAAAATTAATTTTTAGGTATGGTCTACGATGTCTCATTCACTGAAACCTGTGTAATGGCGGTGCATTTATTTCATTTGTGAAACATATGCAGAAAACTATTCGATATGAGTAAAGAAACAAGTTCTGATGTTCGACGACCTCGTTCCAATTGTTGTAGAACCCCTATAATCCTAGATATCATTCCCATGAATTCTTCCTAAACCCATCTTTCCCTCACCCCTTCCACTTCTTGTGACGGTGATCGTTTCTTCCGCCGCACGGGTGAGAGGCGCGAAGGAGCGACTAGAATTATTGATATATATTTTTAAAGTTTAGAAATGATAACGAGTCACCAGAAAGTGGGAAAGTTGAAGTTTCTCTTCACCTTCAACTGCTCCGAGTAATCCTTCGTCATCGCTTCCATTTTATCCATTTGTTCCTTGCGAGAAAGCGAAGAGTCATCGAAGATCGCTGAGACCTTCAACACGTTGCTTCACAATTCTAATCGTGTTTCCGGCAGTAAGGATGAAGAATTCTCTACCATCTAACCCCCTCTCACCTGACAGACTTATTAGTGTTTTCAAAACTCGCTCGAATATTTTATTTGCCTTACCTTCTCATAAGCCTCGGGCAGATCCTCAATGGCCTCAGCCATGGCCTTCTTGTTAGAAAGACGTTCAGCATCCTTAGCAGCGAAGTGGGCGGTGATCTCTTCCTGAACATTTGTAATTTTGTGGAGAGACTTAAATTTATCAGAGATTTGATGGCTCAAGCGCTGGTACCAAAGATGTGAAAAAAAAGAAAAAGAAAAATACCGGCACTCCTCATTTCGCAATGCTTTCTCGGCGATCAGACAGAACGAGTGGGAATGCAGAAAGAGGAGTGCGGGAAATTTTGACACACTGGTACGATAATCCTCACCTCAACGCCATTCTCCTGGGCCCATTCAATTATCTTCTCTCTCTTCTCATCTCTACTCAAATCATCGTCCATCTTAATAGCGAAGTACGTCTTTCTCGCATCTTCGGAGAGATCAGTGAGGAATTCATGATGACCTGCAGAAGTGACTGCGAAATGTTTGACCAGCTCATTATCGTGTTTCACATTTTTATTATTTTCAAGAAGCTTCAACAGAAGAATCGAAAAAGAAGCTCCTAGCATTCTTTTGTGAAACCAATGAAACATAACCCTGCTGCTCCTAGTTCAAAGTCGAGGTGAATGTGATCTAATGGTCTTCGATCTTTTTTTTACTAAATGCAAATACTATTATTCTACCTTTGTGTCCCCTCCAATCCTTCTTATCCTCTCTATCCACTGATTCGTTCGATTCAGCTGCAGCAGCGAGACCACGACGCCAACGACCTGAAGGAGCTCATTATTAAGACCGTCAGAGTGAATAATTCATCTCTCCATTCTAAGTGCGCTCTCGTCACTCTGACAGTTAAGGGCGTACGAAGCATGCGAAGTATTCAATGTCGGATCAAATCTTGATATAATTATCTCATCACTTCAATTTGACAAATGGTAAATGCATAGGGCAGAAAAGCAGGCTTCGCTTTCTTTTATTTATACGAACCTCCATTGCCATGGTTGGGTGGATGATGATAGTCTTTCGGCACATAAACGGGCGCACCATGTCCATGGCTCGGTCCATTGTGATAATTCGCGGCGATGGAGAGAAGAGCGAGTGAGGAGAAAGTGAAGAGAAGTCGGAGCATGCTGCAATAAAGAATAGAGATATTACAAATTTTTAAAAAGAAACACTGTTGAACAAATAGTGAAATTGACAATGGTGGATGTCAAATATAATTAAACAGTGCAAATGACAAAACAATGGTGATTTGAGGCTCGGACTGCTCGATCATGAAGATTCGACGAGATCTGACGTCGGTTGTGTTCTTTATAAAGTGATCCGACCATCATAAATGCGCTCCCGATGTCTGTGCCTGTTGACCGCCCACTGATAACTGTCAAATGGTAGTTCATGGTTGAATCTCTTCTTTCTTGCCAGTTAGAGAGACGAGATAGTGTGCGGAATGACGAGGGGATTCCTCACCAGTCGTCATAACCATCAGAAAGACAGATAGACGGCGGAAACGGCTGTTGTGATCTGGATCTCAGCCCGATTTCGATGTGATTAGAAGTGATAAGAAGGTCGAGTCACCAACTAGACAGACATCAGAGACAGCGAGATATCATCATGTTTCGAACAGGATGTAAACTTATTGAAGAGTCACGTAATTTTTTTGCTATTTCGATCGAACGGAATAATATTGGTCATCCGTAATCCAGTTATATTTCATGCGATATGTGAAATACCCCGAATTATGTTCACTCACTCTCTGCCGTCTTCATTGTGGAACGATACAAATTTATTTTTCATATTTATTATCCTTTAATTTGATGGGTCTGAAATCACGAATATTTATCAACTAACTCATCAACTAATCATAATATACCCGTCACAATGGCAAGTTCAAACAAATATTATGCGAATATACTCTAACCGTATCAAATCTTTAAATACGCCAGATTTTTATTGGGACCTTCTCACCATGGGGAGAACTAATAACAAATATCAGCTTTGCATTCAGCATACAGTAAATACTGTTTTGGCCGACACTCCCGAGTCAGTTGATAGGGAAAGAAATCTTTCTTCTTGATAGATCTTCCTCGATTTGGCTTTCCACGAGATAAAAGCGCGAATCCTCTCGAGAATAGCTAGGAAGAAGTTGAGGGGTTTCTGAAAGAGTGATCATTTTTTGACATTCGCATATGCAGGATTTAATTATCCGTCCTTTCACACCTGCACCCTAGCCGCTCTGGGGAACGAGATAGCCCTCGAAATGAAGAAATAGTAACAGATATCGTCTGGGACAGCCGTAAGAAAGTGTACCTTGAGAATGTGCATGAGCGCTCTTCTATACACTGAAGAACACAACGAGAAGAAGAGGAGATTCAGCTGGATGTAGACGATCTGCAATTTTTAATTTTTTTCCACTGTTTTGTTTTTACTAATATTTACGAAAACGCTATTGGCAATTCTCATTCCCATCTCTTTTCATACGAGTTGTGAAACTTATCCAAAGTGTTATTGAGAAAAGTTCAGCGAAGAGAGAAACAAATTGATCAGGGAAATTAAACCTGCATGAAATTGATGATGAGCACGACGATTGCGTACGCTGTGTTTGCTTCCAACTAGAATAAATATATTTTAATTATTTATCTTTTAAATAAATATATTTCTGAAGGGAAATCATGCTCTGATTGACCTCAAATGTTTCCATTCCCTTACGAAGAGTATTTGAAACTCAACCCGCTTCAAGTTTGTGTTGCAAAAGAGAACAGTGAATGTTAATTGTCTCCTCAATTTACGCAAACTCTGGACAGAAATGATTATCTAACCTCATCGCCGTAACAACAATAATCTTTCGATTCGTCTGCCAAGCATACCTCACACTGCAATTGAACTATGGTTTCTCGTTACCGATGATTTCCGCCCTAACGACGATTGGAAAAACGAGTGGAAAAGACTTTGGCTCAAACATCACCCAAATGTCCACTAGAAAGTAATGACTGCGCAATTTCCTGCTATTTCTATACCTAGTCTTAGAAAAAAATGTTCTCATTCCTTATTTTTGACCGATCATGACATATCTAAATATGAGTAAAGATGACGAGTCTCATATTTTTCCCCACCTCCTCATCATAGAAGTAATCGATGACGGCATACGGCCAGTTGCACACGATGAAAGTGACAGCGAGAAAGATGGAGATGCGAGAGATATTCTGAATTAATGCTTATGTGAAGAGATATCAGTCAATCAATCATTGATCATAAAGAATTTTTTTCAGACACAACAATGTCGTTATCCTGCTCTCAAAATCTTCCACTCATTCCAACTTTACTAATTCATTCTAAAATGTTTCACAAATAGTTGAGGTATGTTTCAGCGTGTATTCTTCTTTTGAAATCTGCTGATGTTACAATCGTATGAGCACTCGTTCCACCAAAAAATAAGCATTGAACGATTATTTCGAGAATCGAGATGGAAAACTCTCAAGCACGTCAGACGTACCGTGTGATTGCTCACTACGTGGTCCATGCTCTCCTGACGGGCGATCCGAAGTTCCTCATCGTACGATCTGAAGACGTCACAATGAGGAATGGTTTGACTTCAACATTTTCCATGATTGTGCCAACAAGACAATTGAATGGTTTCTATGGCGTTGTACTCTCTCAATTTCGCTATTTTTTCTGTCTATCAGGTGCCAATCATCAATTCAATGAAAATCGTTTGATTTTGCTTGAGCTCCCGTCTATCCGGATAGAGGCAGCTGGAAATAGGATAAATTTCAGAGCGTGACAGTTCAACTTTCAGAAAAATATGGAATCGAACCTGACGGATTTCCGAAGGAATAGGATGTTTGCCCAAGTGATAGTGGACTGAAATGTGAAAATTGGTGAATTTATTATAGTATTTTTGATTTTAGTTAGGTTTCACAGGCCGTTCTTCACTTTAATGAAGATGCGGAAGCTGTTTCGATAAGGTACTCAATGACTGCTTTCTGAGGTTTGAGAGACGGTCTCTCAATGGTCTTTGGATAAGTCCAAATAGCATGTTTGCACTATCGTTATGATCTTTTTCGTTGCTTTCAACACGTCTTTGAGACGCTCAGATGCCAAAGCGGGTGTAAAAGATCGAGTGATACAAGATAATCAACTTTTTTTTATTCATTGTCGCCTCATGAACAACAATTCGGATTATTCACCCGACTTCTAGAGTCCGAATAGGAAATAAAAATACTGGTCTTACCATAGCTACACCTGGACAAAGGTACTTGAGAAGATAGGATAGAGCACGAACAAGATTGTACTGCCAGTCATCCACTATCTGGAATATAGAAATGAATTAGATATCAGTTTCATTCATTTCGCAATACTCTCTCATTTTTTAGGCTGGCGAGATCAGGAAAAATGTAGAGACGAGAATCACCAAAACATATTATGACGTGTGCAATTAAAATTTGCACCAACAATAGCAATTTCATTCACATCCAATAGTTGAAGAATAGTTTACCCTGAATATCCAAAAATAGTACTTCTGAAAATATTGATTTTCATTTATTGCCAGATTTTCCAAAATGATGTTTTCAGGAGCAGTCGCATGCGACTTATAAACATCATTATTAGTTATTTACTGATTAGTTGATTGCTTCAGCTACCGCGCCTTGCTCTAGCGTCATTCCTTCCTTGCTCTTGCCATTCTGACAACTTGTCAGAATGGCAAGATTGGGTAGAACTCGCCAACCATTCTGACAAGTTGTCAGAATGGCAGGATCGCACTCGGTTTCGAAAGCAGCAATAAGAAATGTTGACCACGGGGATCGAACCCACGGCTTTTGGAATACTAGCGTGGAATGATACCAATACGCCATCAAGGTAGTTGAGGAATGAGTGGTCGAATGAATACATGACAGTTCTCATTTCTTGTTGTTCGCATAATTTCGATCGGTTCATCATTCTTTGAAAAGAGAGGAAAAGAGCGGTTTGATCGTATGCAGTTATGTTTCAGGCAGCGAATGAAAAGCATTCCGTTTTCTCCTTATTGAACACAATAAAACCCTTTATGATTCAAAATTAGATATTTATTCTGAGTCTGAAACATAACTCGTGTGTCGTACTCATTTCGTGTTCATTTCAATTGATGATCATAGCCCAAAAATTATAAGAAAGAACGAAAGACATTTTGAGATTGCTGTAAGTTTTTTTTTAATAATTGGATGGAAATGTTTGTTTTTCCTGCTTCTAATTATCGGGCTATGATCCTCGAACAAAATGAACTTTGTGAATTGAAGCACTAACATACAGAGTTATGTTTCATACTCAGAATAAATATCTAATTTTGAATCATAAAGGGTTTTATTGTGTTCAATAAGGAGAAAACGGAATGCTTTTCATTCGCTGCCTGAAACATAACTGCATACGATCAAACCGCTCTTTTCCTCTCTTTTCAAAGAATGATGAACCGATCGAAATTATGCGAACAACAAGAAATGAGAACTGTCATGTATTCATTCGACCACTCATTCCTCAACTACCTTGATGGCGTATTGGTATCATTCCACGCTAGTATTCCAAAAGCCGTGGGTTCGATCCCCGTGGTCAACATTTCTTATTGCTGCTTTCGAAACCGAGTGCGATCCTGCCATTCTGACAACTTGTCAGAATGGTTGGCGAGTTCTAGCCAATCTTGCCATTCTGACAAGTTGTCAAATGGCTAGATGATGGATAGATGTAGTATTCAGAATACGGTAGCTGGATTAATCAGCTAATCAATAAATAATCATTAATGTATAAAAGTCGCATGCGACTGCTTCTGCAAAGATTTTATTTTGTTGATTTTGCTGGCCGTTTCGTGAAATATGGATAAACCAATAGAATCAAATCATCCATCAAATGGAGTTTGATTTTCAACCAATATTATTAAAAATCGAAGAAATTCGAATTTTTGGTGCAAATTTTAATTGCACACGTCATATATAGAAAGAAAGGAAACTTTTGACTGCAAGGCGAGTGCAAAAAAGAGAGCAAAAACCCGTCCCTAGTGTCTGACACTTAGGCCCAACCACACAGCGATCTCGTGGTGTAGTGGTTATCACATCTGTCTAACACACAGAAGGCCGGCGGTTCGAGCCCGCCCGAGATCAAACTCTTTTGCTTTTCTTGTTTTGCAAAATCTCAGGGTTTTGAAGTGAGTTTCACGCCGGGTTCTTCTCCAGATAAAGGTTGAATGCAATATTATGAGTGCGAACGTTGTCCAAGTCAGAAAAAAATAAAACTAACCGATGAATTCTCGACGATATCTCCCTCCTCGTTGATGGTGTTCACCCACAACCAATGGAGACACGTGAGAAAACCAATGATGAGAGAACCAAGGATAAGGGAGTATCGCATCTGGATTAAGAAACGAATATTAAGATCGAATAAAGCGGACCCGTAATCTATTGTGAAAATTCTGCGTACAACTGTGAAGTCACAGCTGTTAGGCAGTAAAAAGCAGTTCACTACACAATCCCGAAGATTACGCAGTACCCTTTGACGGCTGTTAGGGAGTTTTATCCATGAATTCCGTGGTGTGAATATCCAAAAGCGTAAGATACCTTACCCTCCGCTTCGCAAATGAGTTTCTGTAGTACAATGGTCGATGCATGGCGACATATCGATCGAGACAGAGGACGACGACGAGATTACCGTACGCGCCCATCAGGGAGTTCACCTGGCAAGAAAATGTATTGATATTTTCAACTCTCAATGTGAAATTTACGAATCGACTATCGCGAATCTGAACTTGCAGAGCGATTGAAACATACTTTTTTCGAAAGGTTCAATGAATTGAATCAATCCATTGCGCATTTCCATCAAATTTGAAAAACTCTTTACATAATATTTAGCCCACCAGGATCAACAGCCTATGATTGGAAGGACAACAGTACATATACCCGGGTAATTTAGCTTCTTTTCCTACTACGCCCTCTTCCCAAGTACTATCAGCTGTATTATTGTTACATGAATGCTACGAATGCGCAGGTTATTCACTCACGAGGAAAAGCCAGATGTATGCTCGGAAGAATAGCAGAATCTCAGGCAGAATATCATCGAGAATGTCGAGGATGCAGCCAGAGATGAGAAGGATTAGAGTGATCACGGAGATGATGGCCTGAATTTATAAGTTATTGTTACCGTTATTCTTGCTTATATTTTGAAAGAGCCATGCTTGAAATACAGAAGAATCATAGTTGGATTGGTTCTACACTTTTTGTAATATTAACGCAATAGATGAGAAAGATCAGTGTGAGAACGGAGATGTATATATATTTTTAAACTTATCTATTATCGATTTTATACTATACACACGTATAAAATTTCCAAACCTGCGACACGAGTAACTCGTAGCTCTTCCCGTTCTTCTTGATGACTAGATACGTGAGTAGAGCGAGATGGCAAGAGCAGAAGACGAGACCGAGACACTGAATGGAGATGGATCTTAACCATAATGTGGTATTGAAGAGTCTAAGAAGTCACACAGAACTGGCATAATGAGAAAATGTGTAGAAAAATTTCGCACCGAGCCGGTCATGTCAAAGTACCGCCGAAATAGGAAGAAACTCGATATCGCAGGGGACATTACACTTCCTGAAACGTTTATTATGAAACTATCTAAATAACTTTTAAAATGCTTACCTCCAGTCTCGTTATGAAGCGCATAATTCTCCGCCGGTAGATAGGTCACCATTATTTTCAAAACAAAAACGGGACTATTTCGGGGAGAAGCCAATCGATTGTTTGCGGAGAAGGAGTTTGGGGCGCCAAATGGTACTCGCGAAAAGAGAGGGGTCACGATTCTGAATCCTATTCAAGACGATGGTAATAAAACCATGAATAGGAAGGAGGGAGGGGAGGGGAAGTTTGATGGGCTGATGCGTTCACTTCATGGCCATAATAATAAAATAGGAGGGGAAGCGGTTCTGGCGATTATTTTTTACGCCATTGGGTGTTCATTATCTGATTCGCAGTGTGTAGAGGTTGGAAAAGTAAAATCAACGCAAAGAAGTCCTGGGCGGATCACTGATCCATTATTCAATGCCAATTTAGTTCAAATACAAATTTCGAACAAACAAGCCCATTTTCATAGCATTTATTCCACGAATTATTTTTGATAACGGTATGAGATGTGATCTTTGATCTTTGATCTTCGATCGACTGCGACTGCTCACGCATCGTTCACGATTGTGTCCTGTAAATAGACATTGATCTTTGATCTTAGGCATCAGAGATCAAAGACCAAAGATCACCTTGCAGAACCACTGGAAGCACACGAGTAGCGCCATCGAGCCGATGATCGTGAGGAAGATCATGCACACGAGAACAATGTCCCTGAGGAGAGATCAAAGTCCAAAGACTAAAGATCAATCTTACGTGATGCCAAATTCAATATTCTTGAAGTAGCGCCGTCGTCGGACGGTGAGGTTGCCGCCTGTGAGAAGGTTGGAGATGAAAGATCAAAGGAGGGAAGTCAAATAGCGAACAAAATCTAACAAGTACTGAAGATTTTTCACACATTTTTAATTAAATATTTTGAATAGTGATAGCGCAAGATTTGGTCAAGAATTTGACTTATTTTCAGCCTCTCCCTAATCAGCAAATGCATCACTGACCAATTCGATACTTTCCTCCTCCATGGGGATAGATCATCCTCTCGATCTGACTCGTCAGCGCTTCGTCCAATTCGATGTTGAAGCGAAGCAGAGGAAAGGGTGAGATCAGACCGCCCTGAGGACATCAAAGATCAAAGATCAATTATCAGAATTGGGGGTTCCCCTCCAAATAGGAACAATTTTTTTGGAACACGCAAGTTTGAAACAGGAATTTTGTAACCGTTGAATCGGAATGATCAGATTGGAACCCGACGTTTGGGAACCGTCGATTTGCACGTAGCGTCTGAGAATGGTCTATGTAAAACGATCGGTCTGGAAGGGAAGAATGGAAACGATCGTTTTG
>LS487131.1:358841-378879 GCA_900490705.1 Pristionchus arcanus | reverse complement strand
TACGTGCAAATCGTCGGTTCCCAAACGTCGGGTTCCAATCTGATCATTCCGATTCAACTATTACACGTTTCCTGTTTCAAACCGTTTGTTTCGATAATAATGTTTCACTTCGACAGTTATTCATATGTGATTACAAGATATAAGTTATGATGCACTCAGTTATTAGCCTATGGTTCCTACCAGTGAGGGAACCGAATTGGGTGTACCTGATCAACGATAACTGCAGCGCAGCCAGTGCCGTTGCAGCAGCAAACGTAGTCCTCCGCCTGATAGAGGTACGGTAGTTCAGTTATCGATAGGATCGGGTTACGGTAGACTCACGATGAGAGCGTTGTTCTGTTTCCACACAACAGCAGTCAGGGTGCATGGTGGATGCTCTTCCGGCGGTTCCTTGCACTCTTTGAACTGGATCAGGTTGTGGGGAACTGAAATTAGTGATACTTATTTAATTGTTAATTTAAATCAATAATTACCGTACCCTTGAAGGCCTTGAGCATGGCAAAGTTGGAGAGGAGCGCGTTCCGCGGCTTTTGCAGGGCGAGCGACTGCAACAATGTGTAATTGCCACAAGGAAGTGAGAGCACATGGGGGTATAGCTCAGTGGTAGAGCGCTCGCTTAGCATGCGAGAGGGCTGGGGTTCAATTCCCCATACCTCCAAACAACTTTTGCCGGATTTTTTTTTTCCGGACTGTTACCGAACCGATTGGGACTTTACCATAGTTCCGTTTTGGTATCCTGGTACTCCATCGGCACTGTAAACCCTCTTACAATATAGTTGTGGCATCCGTAGAGCAGGAATCCTCCCTGGAGTGCGATTATCACTTCGGAGGAGGGGCCGGGCGGGGTGTAGAGGGGGTCGTCGAGGGAGCGACCAGAGGGACTGCCGTGGTTGCACGGATGCGCCTGAGGATATTGTTTATCAAGGATAATTATGAGCTTGTTATGAGCTTTTCTCATATTTTCCATCAAGAAACAATTTTGAATGTTTCGAAACGGTTTCGAGAATATGAGAAGTAAAAAGTCACCGCATAGTTGAGCATGTCCTTGTGCATGGCAGCAAAGGTGTCCGCGCCCTGAAATGTATCCAATATCAATGACATCATCTCGTAAAAGATCAAAGATCAATCTCTACTTTACAGTGATCTCATCCTCAGTTCGAAAGTCAAAGATCAAAGATCAACTCGTCCCACAATGATTCCACTCTTATGTGCAGAGCTCAAAGACTAAAGATCAAAGATCAACTGCCACCCACAATCAATCCACTCCTCGGTTCGAATTGCGATTCGAATAGTGATCGAACGGAGCAGAGCAGACGACCGCCAACTGCATCGGACACGTGGTCGAGACACGATTGAGTGCTGTTGTGACCCTGAAAGATTAAAGATCAAACTATGAAGATCAAAGTTCAAAGATCAATCTTGACTGACGTCATCGGGCGTGGCGGACAGCGTGAGGTCCCGCTCGACGATCTCGTCGTTGGCTGCAATAAGTGATCTTTGATCTCAGCTATTTTTCTCAGGTTATCATTTATTGTGCTACTGAGGGGATCAGAAAAGTTGATCTTTGATCTTTCGTTTTTTCAGATTCTTCTTACCTTTGAAGTCGACGAGGCGCAGCAGTGAGTAGGGCAGGACGGAGGATGCTTTGGGAGGGGAAGAGGAGGAGGAGGAGAGGGGCAGGAGCTGAAATGGAACATAATAATTATTTTTATTCGTACATTTGGATACGATTCTGGGGGGCGTCTTTAGGGTGGAAACTTAATTAGAACTCCGTCATCATTTAGCTGACACGTGAGCTTGGCAATTTGGGGGAATTATATGTTGGAGTTCCTACGTAGAGATCACCCCATATCTTTCAAGCGTTCTACGTGCGCATTTCGTATTGTGATTTTTCGATCTCGGTTTTTTTTTCGAGCGTTCTTCAACGCCCATTTTTACAACTGAGAAGAGCGAAGGCGTTCATTCAAGATTATATAGATCGAACTCTAAACTACTTTAGTGCTGGATAATTCATTCAAACGCTCAATAGCGTCCTTTCAAAACCTTATCACTTTGTCTCATCGTCTCAGAATCTTTTGTCCCTCATTCTCACTAAGCCGTTTTGTCATTGTCACTGAGAATCATTGTGCTTCGAATTCTCTCATCACTCTGATGTTAGCACTCTAAATAGCGTAGAATTCCCCCCAACCGCATTCAAATTCTTTCTTATGCCACCATTTCGATCCTGTATGCCACCATTTCGATGATTGATTTATAATACAACTCGTTTACGTGTGGAGTAAAAGATAATGAACAAGCTAAAATAACTGAAAAGGGCCATCATTCTTGTTCTAGTACACTTCTAAAGATTCCAATCCCTTCACTGACGATGTTTCCACATGCAGGCCCATTGTCTAATGATAACTGCAATGCAAGTATACCCATCACTAATCTGCTTCGTTCGCACTATAATATCGCGTATTTCGCTCATCTCCTCTACTTCCTCCTCTCCTTTCTTTCTCCCCAATCTAGATAATCTCTCTCGATAGCTGTGCTGCATATCAATCACTCAATTCCCCCAATCTGTCTCTCGCCCCAAGGCCGAGATACCGGGAGTAGATCAGATACGGATATCAGTATTCTGTTTCCCCATTTCTCATACTCTATCTTCAGTCATACAATGCTAGGGACAAAGTGATTGAAGATACCACTCGTATTCATAGCTGCATTCACCTCTGATAATCATCGCTAAACAGTTCGAAATCGGAGATTCGACAGTCTCTCTTCATTTCACATAAACTTTCGTTAGAGCAGTACCATATCTAGAGAACAATTCATCAATTCATGATGGACATCACTAAACAGTGCAAGTAGGCGCGCGAAATCAGTGGCGACTCCGCCCACTCATCAATCGAAATTGACCCGATCACATTCTCGATCACATCGATACTCTCCCTGTGTAACTCGAAACGGAAGTGTGCAATTCGCACGCGATTTTACCTTCGCCTTGTGATTTTCGCCTGTTCCAAATTTGTTCTAGGAGGTCACCGATAGATTCGCTGATTTCATTAGGTGAATGAAAATTGATTCTCCTACTGGCCTTTCAGAATTTAGGGCGAGTTGCTTGGAGAATGCTACCACAGTCAATAATCGCAGAATAAGGAGGGCGATTCTTCCATTGACCCTTCCCCTTCTGTAACATTCTCAAATGTTTTCATCGCTTGACGCGTTGAATTAGTGATAACGACGACGCAACATTGGGGACAAATTTGCCCCGTCGTTGTTCTTCGTCATCTTTTTGGCGAGTTTTACACCCAAAAGTTGCCCCTGATTGAATTCCATGTTGCATTTGAGATTCCGCACTCTGGTTTATTTGGTGTTGTTAGTTCATTCTTGAGATATTCGCTGTTTGTTGCGCTTTACTCGATCACTGATTATTTTTGTCTGGCGTGATAAACAATACTGATCGCGACGGACTGTGCAAAAAGTCGCCGCGTTCGCTCAACAGAAACTTCCTAGTGCGATTATTTTCACTACCAAAATTTTCCATAACGTTGTGTTCTGAGCTCTGTCAGCACCTCGTAATCACTCTCTTTCCCTAGTCCTTTCACCACTTAGAAAGTGGCTTACCCCTCGCTTATCAGTCCGTCCATAAATGGAATCTGGCGAGCTGCTCATTTGCAGTGACACTCAGGCTGCGCTATATGCACTATTAGTCCGGATTTGGACCTAATGGTCGAAGTAGTTTCGGCCGTTGTTTCCGCTCTCTTTGACTCGATCGAAAACAGTCTGGCCAATCGGTTTTGTCTCGCATTCCTACTGACTGAGGTTTCACATAGAATCTATTCCCATTTCGAACTCTTGAATGGCGAATAGTCTAAGCAAAATTGCCATTCCCTGATGTATGAATCAGTAGTCAATGTCGACATAATCCCATTCGTTCTGGTCTCTTCTCGGACAAAATCCGTCCATCTAGATAGTCGGTTCGCAACACTACTAAGGTTCCACATACTATTCCCGTTTCTTACTTTTGAATGAAGTAGTCTGGGTTAAAAAGTAGCCAAAAAAGGGTAAAGAAGTTTTCTGCAGCCGCTCGCTCACTAAAACGTCTCTCGATTGCAATCGCCGCTGCTCTTTTTCTGCGTAGTATCACTCCCTCCATTTATGCCAAGTACCCTTCCTCCTATCCTCTCAATCTCGCACACACCACTCGAGTCCAACCTTTACATACATTATTATGCCCCTGACCCGCATTCACCCCTAGATACTTTCATTCATCGGGGCCTAAGCACTCAAAGTGCTGTTCGAGAAGTAGACTGCGAAAAGTGCAGTGGTTTTAGCGATCGCAAAACTGCGAAAACGGAGTAAAACAAGGGAAAATGGAGTAAAAACTCACGAAAACCGCAAGAAGGACCGCCCGGAGTCGCGCCATTTGACGAGAATGATCCACCTATTTTTGCCCCGGGATGAAATGAGTTTGACTAGATCATCTCAAATCTATTTTGAGATAATGGTAATGTGATCCCTCTAATTTCCACCAGGATATTTGAAATGCGATCGAGATCGCTCATGTCCTCACTGTAGTAAGAGTGCACTACTATCCTCTTCCTCTTTTCAATTACAGATTTCCCTTTCTACGTGAGCCGTCTCTTCGTTTCGCGCCCTCTCTCACTGCGCTCTCTCAAATCTCCCTGATCTCTCCTCCTTTGCCTGTCTCTACTCTCCTCGAATCACTCACTCTCTCTCTCCCCGAGTGTTCTCAGACCATGTTCATCTCCCCTCCTTCTCTCCTCACTCTCCCCTCTTGCAACCAGTCTCAAGGCCTTCACTAGTCACCCCTCCCTACCTCTGCCAGCTCTCGATTATTGTTTGTATAATAGTTAATACGGCTGCGGGCAGCAGCTACCGTATCCCAAGTAAGTCCGCACGACGTTTACCGAACGTCGCCCGCACCACGCACTCAGAAAATCGGGTATCACACACACATAAAGTTTCATCGTCCCTTTTCTCACTCTCGAATCATTGATAGAGGAGAGATCCGCCTATCTAGGTTACCTTTCCAATCACAATCAGTTCATTCGCCGCCTCCGTTTCCGACCCCATTTCCGATTTCCGATGATTGATTGGCCTTCATTAAATGATTTTAGTTAATTAATTTGCATAATTCAGGTCGCTGAAAGGGCCATCGGGCCCGACGGCGGCCTCATGCTCAGCGGGGCTCGAGCGAAGAAGAGGCTCAAAAAGGTTATTCCATTTGAATTTACCGCCCATTCTGAACCCATTTTACGGTCTTGTGAAAAAAATTTGGACAGGGAAGGCAATTATCTGAAAATTGGCCGCGAAATTCAAATAATGTTTTCAGAGGATACTCCTTCTGCTGATTCTGCTCGGTTTCCTTCTCGCTTGGTCCATCCTCACGTTCCTCATTCTCTACGTCCAGGATACGGTAGGTGATACGGTATTGACATTCCCAAATAGCTATTATGTAGTCGCTCACTTTGTATGACAACCAAAGTTTCCAATGACATTTGTCCTTGCCAGCTTGATCTGCTCATGCCGAGTGGCAAAAGCGGCTGGCAAATCACTGTGAACATCCGGGGGTATAGCTCAGTGGTAGAGCGCTCGCTTAGCATGCGAGAGGGCTGGGGTTCAATTCCCCATACCTCCAATAAGTTTTGCCGATTTTCAGCTGCTCTCCAGTGAAGCTCCGAAGACTACCGACGACTCTTTTGATAACAGCTACATCAACAAAGGCGTTCAGGTATGCTTATTACTGTTTACTTTTCTTTTTATCAGTATTCACATAGCTTGATGACATGAAACCCCTACTATCTGCAAGTTTTAAAACTACAAATCATTTAGGTCGTAATCGGTCACTACAATGGCAACTTACCCAAGGACAAGCACAACTTCACTCAAGGTACTTACGAACTGTTTATTGCGTATCAGTTTCATTCTAAATCAGTTCGCGATACTCGATAGGCCTCCGCATCAACAAACCCTCTCCTAACAAGTTATCACTGACTCGTTTGTATTGGATCGGCATTGAAAACAGCGAGGAATCTCTCGTTTGCGTCTCTCCATTTCGCATGATCTCTCGTTGGTTAGATAAATCGAGATAGTTTGCAAAGAGGAGTAGAGGGATCGCCTCCTTATTCCCGCTCTTGATCGAGAGTGGAAATGAGATAGGGAGAAGATTGAGGGGTGATTTATGATATGCAGTGATTGGAGATGGAATGAATGGCCAAGACGCACTTGATGTGATAACTATGATGAGGGGAAGATAGATCACGTTTATTTCTCGGACGGTGAGGGAAGAATGAATTGACGGTAGCGTGGAGTGTAGTGTGGAAGGTGCCAATAATATCAAAACAAAAGGCGTAATGAATTGATAATTTCCATCTGTGAAGGGGAAAATGATCAAACAGTTGGCGAAGAACTAGTGAGATAGATAGTGATATTTATTAAGTATATTTTCAGAAGAACTCGATACGAATAACTACTCTCCAATCGATGGATGGGGCGAGAAGGGACGATCGGTGACAATGAATATGACTGAGGAGATCGAGAGTTTGAAGACATTCGGAATCAATCAAGTGAGATCATCTGAAGGACTTGACTGTTCTCATGGTGACTAGGATGGATATTAGGGGACAATGAAGTTTTTTATTTGTCTAAATGTTGTTATGTTCTTGGGACTATCCCAGATTCGAATTGCAACATCTTGTAGATTTTCTGAAACTCATTTCTACGACTCCGGATTTAGTAATCCTGCTGACACCCACCCAATCACACGCATGCTTGACCCTCCTCCTCTTTTTCTCACTCCATCTCCCCTGTCTCGATTATCCCCCGCGTCGTGTAATACACGATCTCGTCTATTGTAATTATCCGAGATGAGAGCCCGTTCGAGAGGATGGCTATTGTCTATTGCGAGAGGAGGGGTCACAACAAAATGAGGGATGCGCAATTGGAGATGCAATTGGAGACTGAAGATACTGAGAATAGACCATTGTCGAAAACTCCCTGTTATGTTTCACGCCCAATTCTTTTCACAAGCACGATGGGTTCCGTTCGTAGTTTGAGAACTCGCGTGCTTCAAAAAAAAAATACTCTGATTATGACTCAAACTCCATAGTGAATGAAAGATGTCGGAAGTGCCCGAAAGAAACCATCTCCCTAAGGAATAGATGAAAGGATCTCTCGGATTAGCGGGTCATCGATAGATTGGACCCGAGATGACCTATTCAATCATAACGGGAGATCAGTATCGAGAAGAGGACAAGGGAAAGAAGGGGTGAAAGACTGGGAACCGTCTAAGATCATCTGATTAGTCTATCAATGATTGATTGAGGGAATAGGGGCGTTGTTGAATTATAGATTTGTTTAATTAATTAATTAATTAGTTAAATTTTCAGTTCAACCTCTTCGTATCTGACCGTGTCTCAGTGAGAAGGACTCTACCCGATATGAGAAGGAGAGAGTGTCGGAGCATCCAGTATAGGGGTGAGCTGGATATTATTTTTTTCCCAAAGAATGGAATATAGAGAAATCATTGCTGTCGTTCTTCTCAGACACATGACCTCACTGTGAAACATATTTGAATTCACAGTGAAATTACCCATTAATTTTGATCTTTTCACTACGATTAAAAGTAATTATATAATTATAATATTCAGTCGATCTCCCTTCAACGTCGATCATAATCGTCTTCCACAACGAGGCCTTCTCCACGTTGCTTCGATCTGTCAATTCGATTATCTCGAGGTTAGAAAACTGACCTTAGATATTGAAAGAAATGTGTTTCATGCTAAATTTATCAAGCGAGCTGATCTTGTTGTAGCAATAACATCTGGCGATGCATGGGGAATCAACAAATAAAAACATTCCAAAATTCAACAATGAAAATTCAGATCGCCCTCACATCTGCTCAAGGAGATCATTCTCGTGGACGATTTCAGCAAGAGAGGTACGAATTCTGTCCCATTCACTGCATTTAAATATATTACGATCGATGTGCGTTTCATAGTGAACACTTCACCTGAACTGCGCCTCATTTTCGATTTTTTCGGAGATTGCGCAAAACAAAAAATTTTATTGATCTCTTTAGAGTCAATAGCATACAATGATTTTTGAAGGTCCATTGGTGTAGTTAATACCTCTAAATTTCAGCCTTTCTCCGTTCGCCTCTCGAGGATGAACTGGCTGTTCTCTCGACGAGAGTGCCGATTAAAGTGATTCGATCGAAGGAAAGGATTGGGCTGATTAGAGCGAGGATGATTGGAGCTAATGTGAGATTTTTTCCTACTATTTTTTTCGCAAAAATCACAACTTGATTCCACTTTGACTAGTCGTTAGGCTGAATTCAGGAAATATTTAAACAAGAGGAAAGCAACAAAGGAAAATGAAAATTGTAATTTCCAGTAGGAAACAGTCTGACAATAAAGTTACCTTCCTGATATATGAATTGATCATTGCAGCATGCCTCGGGCGACGTCTTGACCTTTCTCGACTCGCACATTGAGTGCACTGAGGGATGGTTGGAGCCGATGCTGACACGGATCAAGGAGGATAGGTGAGAAATTAGTCGTTACCTCGAAGAATGCCATATCTGTGAAGGCCTTATTTTTGACACCTTGCGCGGTGTGAAAACGATGGAGGGCAACTCCGCATTTCGTCAATTAAATTCTATTCGGATTTGTGGCATCAATTTATATTAGGAGTTTGCGAATTCGGAGAGGAATGAGTTGGAAGAAATCAAGGATTTTCCAGGAAGAACGTTCCGTGTCCGATCATCGACGTAATCAACGACAACACTTTCGCTTATCAGAAGGGAATCGAGCAGTTCAGAGGAGGATTCAATTGGAATCTGCAGTTTAGGTGAGGAGAACGAGTCCAAAATTAACTTAGGAACACTGCTCACAGCTTGCTGATAGTGATTCGATAATGAAGCGGTGCCACAACAACCACTAAATTTAGGGAGAGAAAATGTATTTCTTCATGGTATTTGTGATGAGCGATAGAAAAAACGCGAAAAAATATCCGTAGATGGCATAAATTACATTTCAGATGGTACTCGATGCCGTCCGACATGATCCACGCAAGGGTCGGGGACCACACGCAGCCTATCCAGTCAGTTGACGATTCAATATTACAGTAATCCTATCGTAACCATGGCCCACTCAGTAATGATTTCTATGAAACGGCCTAGAATTCGCAAGAGCCACTGACTAGGAAGGATAGCTACAGCAATCTGACTGATGATATGCCGTTGGCATGTAAAGTCTCACAGATGATATGGTCACCGTCATCAACCCGACAGCTCAGTAATCTTACCGTAACCCCTTCAGATCACCAACGATGGCGGGTGGTCTATTCTCGATCGATCGTCGATACTTCGAGGAATTGGGAGCGTACGACCCGGGAATGGACATTTGGGGAGGAGAGAATCTCGAGATGAGCTTCCGTGTAAGCTTGTTTATTGTCTGATTGTAAGGGTCGGAGCTGAGCTTCATTCAATCTGTTTCAACTGAAAATGAGGCGAGATTGAGAATGAAATATGTTTCACGGCGCATTATTCTTTCCATTGTCGTCGGTGCTTTAATTATATCCCAGGTCTAGCTCTTGAAAAATATTTAAAAAAAAACTATTAACTCTCCCGTCAGATCTGGCAGTGCGGAGGCCGTGTTGAGATCGTTCCCTGCTCGCACGTCGGACACATCTTCCGGTAAGAAGCTCCGCCTAATATCTTCTTTGCCACGCCCCTTTTCATCTTAGCTCCGCCCCCTTTCCCAAGCCCCATCCATTCTCCTCCCTTTCAGTAAATCATCCCCTCACGACTTTCCCGGGCGCACGTCAGGCAGCATTCTCAACGCGAATCTGATGAGAGTGGCGGAGGTGAGGCGAATACACTTTGTTGACATTAGAGAAAATAACACTCCTCGTTTCGCTGTATTCGGTGAGAGAAGAGATCCCGTACAATATCTCCGAATTTACCTGCCGCGTCAGACGCCGAAGCCGTATGCGTAGAATTCAATAATAAACGCCGTATTCAGGTGTGGATGGACGAGTGGAAGTGGCTGTTCTACAAAACGGCGCCGCAGGTTGGCGAATTATTGATTCTTTCTGGCTGCATTATCGATTTATATTATCCAATTATCGATTTTTAGGCGCTGAAGATGCGTGATTCCATCGATGTCAGCGAACGAATAGAACTGCGAAAGAAACTGCGCTGCAAGAGCTTCCAATGGTGAGAATTAATTTTTAAGATACGTGAATCAAGAAAAAATTACAATGATTGTGGCCACCGAGAGAAGAAGCATTCGCGAAACATACTTGAAACGATAGAAATGAAACAAAGAAAGCTAAGCAAAAAATTTGATCTCGGGCGGGCTCGAACCGCCGGCCTTCTGTGTGTTAGACAGATGTGATAACCACTACACCACGAGATCGGATGGCTCCTCCTCTCCAATAGCCACTGATACTCTGCAGGTACCTCGACAACGTGTTCACCGATCACTTTCTGCCTACGAACTCGTCGGTCTTTGGAAGGGTAAGGCGAAGATCAGAGATCAGAGATCAAAGATCACTTCAGATCTCATCTCCGTCATCTCTCTGTCTACTCTCTCGACCGAGCAGTGAGAGTGGAGTGAAGAGACATCGATTGACGCTGAGCAAGTGCACGTTGGGATTCGATCTGTGGCAGGTTAGAGTCAAGTTTATCTGTAAGGTTGGCATTAAGAGCCTTTCCCCTTTGTCTTTCAAGGGATGGAGGAGCCGGAATATCTGATAATATAAGGGAGGGTGAATACAAGGGCTCGGAACCACCAACTAGTTGAGCGTTTTTTGTCGATTAAAGTGGTTCAAATATAATAAAACTTACGTTAAATGCAAAAGTTGAACTGGTTTTCAACTTTTGCAACGCCCAACTAGTTGGTGGTTCCGAGCACTTGTATTCACCCTCCCTTATATCCTGAGTAGGGCCGCCGTGATCCGTATTTCCGTCGCGGCAGCCCTAGTTCTGATCAAAGAAACATGTTTCGAAATACCCAGGCTGATGAAAAAGTAATGAAAAGTGCGGACCGTCTACAACTATTCACTGGAGATCAAAGATCAACTTCCCCTTGTTCCAGTTATGGGTGCTCACTCCTGATGGTCGCATTCGATCGGACGAGCATCAATGTCTCTCCGCCACACCCGAAGGATTCTCCAAGTGAGTTGATCTTTGATCTTTTAGCGCATTGAGTTTGTAACATTTCGGAATGATCTTTGATCTCTGATCTCTTCAGGAACGGTGCTTACACGGTGCAAGTGCGCGAGTGTGGCGAGTACTCGCACGAGCGATGGAGATATTCGGCCAGGGTAAATTGATCTTTTCTGTTGTTGCGATCAGATAATTTTTAATACTTTTAATATCCTGACATCAAGGCAATTTGTCTGCAGGAGGAAAAATCATTTGGGAGTGGATTGGGATCTTCCTACTCAGTGACAGTGGTCAAGGGAAGAGAGAGTCAAGGGAACTTATGCAATAAATGCACCAATTCCAGAGCGGCTCGTTCTATCACCTCGACTCCGGTCTGTGTCTCACCATTCCTCCTGATACTGGAGACACGAGAGAGGGACACTCGCCTCCGTTGTTGGAGAGATGCAACAGTGGGGTTATGCAGGTAACGATATTTAGATTGTTTAAAAAAAGCAAGACTGACACATTGTATCTGACAATTTGAAGAGATGAATAAGCCTGCGTGAAACACATCCCAAAAAGCAAATTCAAATCCATCCACTGCAGGAATGGCGCGTCTCTCCCGTTCGTTGGGAGAATCCATCGATCGCTGAGGATACCGTACTCCACAACGCTACCGTAACCTGAGCACCGGCCCGCCTTCCGACTCTAGTTATTATCATAGTTTATTACAGTGCCTTGTTGATGTAGTAGTATTACCTAGTCTCTAATCTCTTTACTGTACCCCCTTGCCATCTAATTCGAGCATTATCGATTTTTGTTGAAGCCTTAACCTACCTTATCTAGCTCGCATCGACTCGAAAAGCCCTTTAATCAAAGTAGACTTATTCTCCCATGGCTTCTAATAACACACCAATCTGTGCATTATATTTTCAATCATGCTTTTCTACCGATTCCTCCGTTTTATCGATCGATATTTTCGATCTTCTTCCCATTGATTGCCTCTACCTAAGGGTTTGTGATAGTTGTTTTCTCGTTCTGGTGATATCCTACCGTACTCTACTTATACCGTAATCCCGTTATCGATTTTGCTTGCTCAGAGATGTCACACTCCTACGTGTCGCTGGTCGCTCGGTCAATCAATCGATAAGTGGGCGCCTACCGTACTCCCTTGTTCCCTGATTACCGTAGCGATCGGGTGAGCAGACAGCGCTTTACTCTGTTGCCAACAAACTTCGTTGCGGGACCAATTATTGTCGATTCTTGTCTTATTGATTCGCTGTGATAGTGGAACAGAGTGACTGATAAACTTTATCCGTTTCCCATTATATTTATTTACAAGCAAAAGTTTTTTTTCAAGTTCACAATTCAAAGTGTTTGATGTCGAAACGTCCATCTGAAAACACTTGGTAAGATCCAATATGAACATGGAAAGGTTGCGGAGTGCTCGTTAGTGATGCACGTGAAGTAATGTGAAATTTCTTCTCAGAACTTTGAAGAAGCTGTGATGATAGTGTTTGAAAAAGCTTATTTGAAACAAAAATTACCTGAAGTAATTTCTCCGTGTTCAAAATTTCATTATTGTCACACCTTTCCATTATTTCAATGTTTTCGCATTTCCGCATCAGTAACTTTTGAATGAGTGAGACAATATTGTGATGGGGCTCAGAGGTGCATGATTTGCCATGATTAAACCAAATGGATCTAACCAAATCAGCGAGTTGCAGAAAAAATTCGACACCATCTGGAAAAAATTGATTTTCTGATAGATGTGAGCCGTTTCCGAATTCACCTTTAGTCAGAAGATCTATGTAGAACACAGCTCTTTGTGGCTTTACTTGCTTGACAACTTGTAGGTATGGAGCACTAACGAATATATCACTTATTTCATATTTAAAAGCTAATTTGAACTTACAAATCGACAGGTTTGGAATGAGGTAAAAAACGCACTGCGACTTCATAGATAGTTCTATTTTCGAGAAATGGCAAACACATGTTGATGACCGCTTGTCTATCACTTTCAAGATCTAGACGAAACACCTCTGCTCGCTTCAAGAGAGGCTTTAGGTAATCGAGAAATCGCCTCAACTCTTCCGAATTCATCGATGCAGCTATTAACTATAAGAATATTTTAAGAAACGTGTCTGAAATTTATTTTAAACACTCACATTACAAACATTCGTACTCCAGAACTCACGAGACCAAAAATTAACATCGTCCAATTCTTGGGGGAAATATCGAAAGCAACTTCTCCATACATAAAAGTCCCACTTATTAGTATAAAAGAAACGGAAAATTATTTGTGTATCGGTCGCATCCTGATATTCATTTATTTTCAGAAGAATACCATAAAAGTTAACTTTACGTTTATCAAATCCTTTTTAAAGCCTATGCTATAGATCACGCTTGTCTGAGTATCAAGAAGGGAAAACTCAACCAATTTCTTCACCGGCTTGCAAACCTGTAAAACAATTTTCCAATAGATAAAAAAAGAATACTCACCTCTCTCAGTCTCATTTTTTTTGTCATGTCGTTAAATCTGAGAATGCCATTAATTGCATTTCTAGAAATATTCAGAAAGTCAATCAGCATTTCGCTTCAGCACAAATAAATAACGAATATAAGTTTTTAAAGGCGTCATCTTTCGCAATCAATTAAATTCTACCCTTAGGCATCACCCCTAAGAATTGAATAACTTCGACTAGATAGTTCAAATTCGAAAGAACATCTACAAGAGCATAGTTCAGCGAACTGTCTTACTGTATTCACTTGTCCTGATTATATTGAAATTTCACAAAATATATGCCGCCACGAATTTTGAGAATTCACCAGTGTGACTAATAACTTTTATCCGTTACAAACTTCACCGATAACAAACCATAGGCAATAATATCTTAGGAACAATACAATAATCTATTGAGAAACCGAGAGCTAACAACAGCGTACATTACAGATCGCGAACTGTAACTGAAGGAATTGTGGTGTGGTCGGGGGTACGGTAGTCTAATATTTGCCGGCGAATTTCTCCTTAAGTTTCTTCTGTGCATCGGATTCCCCTTCCGATGGGGGCAGCCACGTAGCATACGTCTCATCCGCATCTGTCACTCCAGTACCGTACTCACCTGAATAATCAATTATTGATTTTATATTTAATGGCTCATGGTCAAGCACGAATGATTGCTGATCCCTCTATTTCTCAACCTATTGTCCACTCATGCAACACCGATCCTGCTACCAAATCAAATCAAACTTGTTGTATTTTTTCAATCGACGATTGCAATAACCATTGCTAAACCTCCTATTTCTCAACCTACAACCCACTCATGCAACACCAATTCCGCCATCAATCCCTTCTCACCACTCATATCCAATCCTCCTTCCATCTTCTTCTTCTCTTCCTTCTCCTCTCTTTCCTTCCTCTCTCCTCGATGTCTCGGTCGATTCTTCCTCTGCTGCACCTGCTGCGTCTCCTCCTCGGTCGATGGCTGCACCTGCTGCAACAAAGATTGTTCATGTTTTTAGAGACGGGCTTCGTCATCGATTGAGGCCCAACAACATCCATCTCCTTAGGTTAAGCAGTGAATCCCCAAACAAACAGGCGCCTTCGAAACTTGATAACGAATACAAGCAGATACTTATTGAATTTTGCCAAAGCTAATTTTACTCCAATTGCATCGCCCTAGATTTCAACACTTTGCATAAACGCTGAAACACTCTACCACCAGCTTCATTTCAAATTTCGAAAATTCAATTATTTGATTGCCATGGTCCTTCGATTAGATCACCATCAGGACTAATACTCTCATAAACGTTCATTTTGAAACTCCTAATTCGCTAATTCATAAGTAAGTCTCCTTTCTCACCTCTTCCTTCTCCACCTTCTCCTCCTCTCCTTCCACTCTTCTTCTCTTCTCTTCCACTTCCTCATCCATTTCTCCTCCCTCTCTCTTCGGCGCTTCTCTCTTCACTTCTTCCTTCTCCTCAACCTCATCCTTCTTCTCCCCTTCATTCTTATTCTTCTCATTCTCCACCTTTTCTTCCTTCTTCTCCTCCTCTTTCTTAGGCGCCGGAGGTAGTTGGGGACCCTTCATCTGCAATTGATCATATTTCACCCATGCTATTTTGCTGTTTCACCCCTATTACGTATTGTGGGCAATACTTAAACAGGCGATACAGGATGAATTTCGCCCATCTATCTACTATTCGCTCCTACTTTCCTCGATCCAGCTCACTAACTTTGCCCCCTCCAGCAATCTCACCGTTTCATCCCTGCTACTTGTTCGTGGCAGCATGGCTGCAGTCAATGATTCGCACTTATCAAATTTTGTAAAAAAAACACACAATTCGCTCTCCTTCTTGATCCTGCCATGCCTAAACTCTGTCTACTGACTAACGTACCCTCACCCCCCAACCTTATCAACAGTATGGTAACATCTCCCTTCCTTCATCATGTGACCTATTTCTCATCTATCTCGTCCATCACACCGTTAATTAAAAGTTTTGCTCCCTGCCATATCGCCGTTTCACCCCTGCTACATACTCTAGACATCATGACCCACAACAAACTTCCGAATGCATTTCCCAATAAAAAAACATTTCGTTCTCATACTGTATCCCCCTGTTCCCAACATCTATCAACCAACCGTACTTAACCAACCAAACCTACCATTTCCATCACTCCTCCTCTCTCACCATTTCCTCATCGATGTCCTCGTCAATCATTCACCACTCATAAATGGTCTTGCCCGCCGATTTAATGTTTCACACTGCTTCTTGCTCTATACATCATGGTTGCAAACAATCTTGTCTCACGTCATGTCATTGCTTACCCACCTACCTTACCCTCACCCCAATCCCTACCGTATCCTACCGTACCCTCCACTCACCATTTTCTCATCCATCTCCTCATCATCCTCTGCCTGGAACTGCTTCGCCGCATCGTCCGACGGAACGAATCTGGAAATTTATCCTTCAATTATTCACCTGCTTTCTCATAGAATAACAACTGAACAGGTGCATGGACATTGTTGAGTGGGGCGGAGGAGGGCGTATCACATTGAAGTGCCTACACTCGTTCCAGCATCATCCCCATCTGAAACCTCACTCTCCCTCGTTTCGTCCTACATTTTGTATTCATTCAATAACACTTTTCGCAGCAGGATCAATAGGCGAACCATCAAGGCAACTTCATTTTATCCGGAAACTTCACCCCTCCTTCTACCACTCACTTCAATTCGTAGTTATAATCTCCCTCCTTCTCCTCCTTTTCTTTCTTCTTTCTCTCCTCTTCCTCTCGCTTCTTCGATTCGTCTACTGTTGGCTAAAATAATACATTTTTAAAACTTTTAAATGATGAATTCAGAGACGAATTATTCAGTCCTGCATTTTCCCTGCCCACAGTATCTACTTGATCTAGTAAACGCAGGTGGTGGTAATGGTGGTGAAGTAACATCTCGAAATAAAAACCCATCAAAGGTGGTTCCTCGATTCTGTGTTTCTACTTTGTCCGGTTCACAGTGGGGATTTCAACTAATAAAGGTATCGAATCTACTCCACCACTAAATTTTCGCCAGGGGTTTCTTTGGTTCACAGCATCTACTTCTTCCAATGAGACCTAGGATTGCTAATGTTTCCATCGAGTTTAATGTTCAACAAACAAAATACATTGGAAATGAGTCTCCCCTCCCTTTCACCCCCCCTTCCCCTCTGGCCAACCTGTGCCTTTCTCATCTGCATCATCTTGCGGAAGAGCGCCTGCTGCGATGAACCAGCCACTGCCATTCCTGAGAGATATTATTGTATTTTTATTGCACCGATCATTGGCATGATATCCCCCATAGCAGTGAACAGAGAACAAGTACTATAGCTGAAACGTGGAGTTCATTGGAGTGAAACTTGACACTTCTATTTTCTGTAGGTTCGAAAGGAACATTCATTCGTTCATTCGAGGAACTCTCAAGTGATATTTTTGATAGATCATGGCAATAAAAGTATCTCGCAAGGTTCCCGTTTCAGCACTCTTACTAGAGGTTGTATCTTAAAATGCATGCAATGTGCTTGCTCTATCACCTATCAGCATTGATTATCCCTCAATATGGAAAATCAAATAAGCTTTCAAAAATACGTAACTCGCCGTGTTCCCGTTTCAAGTTTATTCCTAAACTGGTAATCAACGTTACAGCATAATAACAAATTCGATGATCTGAAATTCTCAATATTCTTTGGTTTTCTGTCGTGGCTGTTCAACACTAATTTTGCAAATCCTAACATATTTATGTTTCTTGGCTCAATGATCTACAGATATTTCACGATACATTTGTCAATACTCACCAATCTTTCCATCGCTGGTCTTCAGTGCCGGTAATTCCACTGGTTTTGCGATCTTCACGAGTTTCTCCAACTTCTGACACTCATGCTTCAGTTTGACGAAGCGTTGAGTGAGCAGAGACTTCTCCGTCTTAGCCTGCACGGAATAGTCTTATTGATTATATTTTGTGTGAGTCAGAAGCCACTATCAATCACTCTGTTCAATTGGCTAGACGTACCATCACCGAAACAGAAATGTCCTTGGAAAGAGCATGGAAATACATTTTATTTTATTCACCCAGTCAACTGCGATGAAATGGATTCTCGATGATATTGTGTATACAACGTGAGACGCAAATATGCAAGCATCCCATAATGCTGTTTCTCAAATAAAATTATTTAATTACGGCTATTGCCCACGCAGAGATCGACATTCGCCCCTTCTTAGGAACCTTTCACTCCACCGTGAAACGCTAATGCTCACTGTTTCCTCCTTGTGCCTTCTCTTCACCACTCCAACACATTTTCTCACATCCCTCGTCAATACTCGTCCTTCCCCTCTCCCTCCCCTTTGAATCCCCCCTCACCTTCTGATCCATTCCCGATCCTCCGACTGCAGCCATTCTCTTCACGTACTCATCCAGATCCTCGCAATCCAGCTCGGCCTGAGACAAATCGATAATTAGAATCGTGAACTGACTTTAAAAAATTAAAGCTTCTCCACATCGTACTATTCCAATTCATGTTTCACTATCTGCCCATAGCCACATCTTTCTACCATATCCGATCTCGCGGACACTGCTTTTCCAAAAAAAAAATCACACAATGCCCCATCCTACCGTATCGCTAACTACCTTACTACACTCTACACTTCCCCAACTGTTTCATGCTTCACCGCCTAATTAAGCGTTCCTACATTTACTGTATCGTAATTAGGATATTGGAAACATGGGGAACAACACTGTCTAATATCCTTTTCAAAGGACTTCCTTCTACCGCAATTCCCCTAACCTGTTTGGCCGCTCTAAACTTCTCCAACTGCTTCTCGACGGCATCTGCTTCCTTTCTCGTCTCTTCCAATTTCTTCTGCAGGCTCTCGTATGATTCCACTTGAGGAGAGACGGAGGTCGCTGTTGCACTCTGAAATATATTTATATACGATAGGATAGGTAAATTGGATAAACAGCTGGGCAATTTAGATATCAAGATTCATTTCAGGTGTAGACACTCTGACACACATCATCATTTGGACACAATCGCACCTCTTACCTCTATTCATTTATCCCATCTTTCCCTAGTTTCTTAGCCTATTCAAAAACTCATCCTACTTTATCCATGTTTCACCTTCACTCTATAGCCAACTCCTCACTCCGTTTTCAATCCGGCCTCACCATCACTTTCAATTCCACAATTTGATCACCTCCACCAATCTTCATCTGCTTATCTTCGAACTTTTTTTCAAAACTTCAATCACCACTCCACATCGATGTTTCACCACCACTCTATACGCAACAGCTTATCTCATTCACAATATACCTCTTTTCACCTTCTTATCCTCCACCCATATCCTCCTCCACTTTAGGCCACTATCACATGGTAAACCAGCTCATCAAAACATGCATATATCCAACTTCTTCTCCCATTCCCAATGCTCCCTTCCTCCTTACCTCAGCCCACATCTTTCTCTTTCTTCTCTGTTCCTCAATCTGTCCCGTTCGATCGAGGTACTCATCGTCGTCCTCCTCGTAGAAATCCTCGTCCGCCACCGTCTTCCTACCAATTTTATTGATTAGTTATTTAATAAAATCAAATATAATTAAGAATGCAGGATTATGATTTTAACACCTGGAAATTTCAAGTTTCGCCGTTACCTAACTAAGACACACGGCGCAGCGATAACAGTATTTCTGATCTCTTGAATTTACCTAAACTTATTTCTAAACACGGTTGATTCCATCGGCATAATATCACCAATACACCGCTTTACTGTGTTTCATGTTTCTCTAATAAGAGGGTCATTCTCCGTAATGTCAATTCCTCTTCAGCTCGGATTATTTTATAAAAAGAAACGAACCTCTTAATTCGCGAGACGGCAGTCGACTTCCTGAGCACACCGTGGGTGTCCAGAAAACGGCAGGCCTCGAGGGAGCATTGAACCTGAGAATGGAAAGCGATGAGGAGAGATCAAGTAGCTATGACCAATATGTTCTAGGTTTCACGAATTCACTAAGAATTATGCCATTTGATTCTCATCAATCTCGCCAAGCTACGGGTCATTTCACAAATATACTATTCATGATATGGCACTAATACTAAAACAAGGCGTTGTTTCGAAACTAAACGATATTCCCTATCCCTTCTACCATATACCTGTGCGTCCTTCTTCGAGGTGGTTACAGTAGCCGAGATGATGGGCGACTTCTGCGAGCCCACCTCGATCGGCAGTCTGCAATGGTACTGTAACCATGGGTCACTAATCAATAGCTACCATGCTCCCAATTTATAACTACCGTACTCCCAAACGAAAACTACCGTACTACCAATCGAAAACTACTGTACTACCAATCGATC